>OENM01000056.1:148782-176475 GCA_900239745.1 Rotaria magnacalcarata
ACCCACACCTACACCCACCCACACCAACACCCCACCCACACCCACTCACACCCACACCCACACCCATACCCACACCCCATCCACACCCACTCCCTTTTAGCATTACTATGTTCTACAAGCAAAATACTATATTGAAAGAATTTTGAGACGAAACGGATATTATCAGCTTGAGATATGACTCTCTTTCACTTTAGCGAAAACTGGCACCATACCACTTTTATGACGGCTTTATCTTATGAAGAAGTTTATATCAAATAAACTTTTTGAGTGTAAAGTTGAATTCGGTGTTCTTGAAGAGTTCGGAAAGCTGTATCTTCTGAATGACTTAAGCTCGACTTTTTTTTAAATGAGAGTCTCAATCCTCTTCAGGAAAGACAAGCTTGACAAACACTTGGATCTAAGCAAAACAAGATCACCTCAGCATTATCCTGGAAGCGAGTGGTCACTAATTCTTGATTTTCAAGAGCTGCGACTGTGATGGGTCAAGCGTGAAAGTTTGAGCTCGATCGATTAACATATGTGGAGGATATGTTAATTATAAAAATAAAATTGTAGCAAAAAGGCACAAAAGTTACAAGGTATTTTTGACGCTTTTTGAAAAGTGGAAATTTGGATCGTTATTCAACTCACAATTTTTTTTGAAGTATGCATTTTTAATCTTCAGACTTTGCTCTATCTGATGGAAGAAGAACCAGTTTTCTAACACCTTGAGTAAGCTCACAATCCAGTGCGACATTTATGCCAAGACTTTTTCATCAGTCATTAATTCGTCGTGTTGTGGTAGCTTCACATCGATAATAATTCTGATAATTCCAATAATTCTCATAGTTCGTATAATTGTGAGAATCCTAATAATGCTGACAATTCTTACTAATCTACAAGATCTTAATTTCAAAAGTGCTGCCTAATTGTGCGTTCTCTTTTTTGAAATAGATATGTGTAGCAACAATAATTCTGGAATTCTAATGATAATTCTAGAATTATGGGATAGGGCCACGTCTCGCCTGCGTACGAATTAATTGAGAAAAAGCATCTGTCCGATCAATAGTACAATTACATTGTTTTTTCTATACAGAACAACATGCAGTTGATGAATTAAATATAACTGAACGACTGCGCTATATTATTCGCTTAGACCCCATTCACACTGAAAAATGAATTACGTTAACTTTTGTTTTAAGTCAATACACGTTCACATATAACAGCTTATCGACTATTCAAAATTGAGGATAGCCTCTATAATGTAGTGAAAATGAACGAATACAGTGTATTTTCAAAGAGCAAAAACAATTCTTTTATTGTCTACTTGTGCGGAGTCGCTCTAGAAACTCATAATTTGTAGAAGAATTAAAAAAACGTAATATATAATTTTATGCTAATCATCTTCTTCAAGCGACACTACTTCTTTTTGTCTAATCGCATTATATATTGGGGAAATATACTTTTGAGCACCAAAAAAAGAGATAATTGATCACCAAAAACAGAGATATTTGATCACCAAGCTAATTAACGTGAAATGTAGGACAACATTTTACTTTTATCGGATACATACATAATATACTTGTGATGGATCATATATTTATCAAAAATGTTGATTGATTAATCAAACAAGCTTAAATTAAAAAAAGAATAATCTCCTTCTGTCCGAATAATCTAATTCATTGGGAAAACGAAAAACTCCAGGACGTCCAAAAAAAAATTCGCACGGCATATTACCATGATTGACTGTAAACATTATGTTGTTTGTTAAATTTGTCTGGAATATGTTCATTAGAGTATATAATTGTTATTCTTATTCTATTTATTTATTCATAATAAATTCGGTGATCCATTGTCTCTTTTTTTGTTGATCATTTCGCAATAAGAAAATTTGGTGATCATTTCACAACAAAAAAATTTGGTGATCAAATTAATTTTTTTTGGTGTTCAAAAATATTCCTACCCTTATATATTTATATCATATATCTCCCATCGTTCAACGAGACTATTATAATTGTAACTGGCGCATTAATGCTCAATTTAAGTTAAGTCATCTCTTCGAGATGCCTTAACTCTATTTTAACTTTTCTAGCGATTCTATTGGTTAATTCAGTTTTATTTTTTCTAGTGTGAATGGGGTCATATACACCTCTTTTTTTCTTTCTTTGAGCAGTATGTACATTTTTTTTCTCTCTCCTTGTTGAAACAGAGAATGAAGGAAGGTCAATCATCGTTTTTTTTCATTCGACTATCATCATACGGTCATGTATGTCGTCCATCTAAAAAATTCACACACATTTATTTAGTTACATTCGTTGAAAAGATCTGTCACGAAACTCAAAACTATTCCAAACAAATGTACGTAATTACATCAACAAATATGTAGCATATTTTTATTGATTTTGTTTATAGAGTAGAATAGGTACGAAATAAAGTTAGAGAAGCGAAGATAAACATGGTCCTCAAGGGTACATCTTTACTTCAAATCACACTCTTAAACTGATGGTGTATTGTACGCACACACAACATTGAGTGAGGCGAGAGCGCTATGATTGATGTAATTAAAGTAAAGATGTTCTATCAAATTTAAGTGAATAATAAATGAGTAAGATGATGCTCGTCAATTTTTCTTATTTCTTTCTTTATCTACTTTGCTGTCACTATAACTATTTTCAAATTCTTAATTTAGTCATTTCTAAATTGATAGAACGTTCAAAATAATTATAGAACATTATCAAACTGAAATTTCTTGTATCAAGCACAGAATTTCACTACATGAGTGGATGGAAAAAAGTAGAAAGGAAAAATGTCGAAAATAAAAATATCGAAAATAGAAATTATACAAATATCGAAATCTAGAAGCAATAAAAATGATAGTAGACAGAAGCAAAGATCTTCTCTTTTATTCTCACTCGTACATTCATACCATCACGTGCATCTATCACTTTCGATATTTTTATTTTTGACGTTTTTCCTTTGCCTTTTCCCATCTTACCTTTATATCTACCATTGTTATCCAATCAGCATTTATGAAACACTGAATTATAAAGGAACATTGTTTTATCAAATTTTTATTTTTTCTTTCACTGACACTTTCCTCTTGTATTATGTAACGTGGAATATGTCGCTTACCGATGAAAAAAAGCGTAGATTTAACTATGATTCGTTATTTATTCAAAAGTTGCTCATAGCGTTTCGAGTTCCTTAGATAATCGAAAGAAAAAAACGTGAATATGTGATCGAAATATTTTCAAACGTGCTTTCTCGCTACTAAGCACATTAGACAATGCTTGAGCTGAAAATTGCAACTATTACTTACCTATCATTGTCTATCGCTTGGCTATTTGAGAATTTACACTGAACTTAACTGTTCATTTTTTGACCATACGTTTCAAATGTTCATTATTTCTTAAAATATATCATCTAACGGGTCGAAGTAATGAAAAGATTTTTGAATTTGTCAGAATTTTTCTAACCCTTCTATGAGCATTTTTTTGCAAGAAACATGCTCTCTTCAATACATTTATTAAAACAAAATATGCTGTATGAAGATCAATCTTTTTAGTAAAATAAACATGGTAACAATCCTATCATTTCCTGTTCAACAACAACATGCATCAAAATCATACATTAGGACAAGCAATTTTCCTAAACACTTCGGGTATGTTTTTCGTATCAATCGCTATCGCAGCTAGATGTAAGAGTACGGACAAAAGAGATTTGATATTTACTATTTTACTTGTATCTGTGATCCCTATTGAAGTTTCTGTAACATAGAGTTTGGCTACCATAGAGAAGTTTGTCTTTGTGTCAATACTAACTCGCTGATATTAGCATAGCTATTTCTATAGAATTATAAAATGTTTACATTCGTGTTAAATAAACTCCTAGAGTGTTTTTATTTAAAATAACAAAATGAGTTACAGCCCAGGATGTCTATTGAGGCTGAAAAGCTGCTGCGGCCATACTCATTTCAATACTGGGGTGATGAGAAAAACGAAGCGCCCGCGACACGTCTGAAAAATAACTTAATCGCACCGCAGAGTAATAAAAAAGCTACCACCTCCGCGACAGTATAAAAACGAAGGCTATGGCGCCAGTATTATCACTTTTAAAGATAGTATAGTAATTCTAGATGTATACGTTTTATTAAGACCAATATTTATGGAAAAAGAAAAAAATTATAAGAATGAAATTACTTTAGAAACAACGAAATAATATTATGTAGAGAATTGTTTCAACCATGTTGATGATAGCAAGTCAAGTTGTATTGACTGGCATGACAATTATTTTGATTCATGTTCATAATAACGAACCTGCGATTTATCACTAATTATAACTAGAAGAGAAAATTATTTTGTTCAATAGAACAGTGAAGTAAAAGCTTTAAGAACGCTAGAGCATGTCAGAGATGCCCATGGCGGTACGGTAGCGGTAGGTTTTTTGGAATAGCCAGTACTCTATGTATTATCGACGAAAAGATCCACTTGCATATTTCTGAAATAGGGAACCTTTTTTAATAAGCCTTTTATTAAACCGCAAAGGCTGGAAAGAACGATATATATGCAATTCGTATTCGTATCTAGCTCAGCAGAGAAATTTGCCGTAAAAAAAGCGATGCAGTGATGTATCGATAATTATGATTTATGTTGGCTGGCAACTTCAGAGCATGGAAGCAAAATAAAACTTATGGAAGGTGATATTGGATTGAACCCTAGTGATGAGTTTTCGTCAAAAACGTTTTTAAAAATTGCAATTGGTATTGACAAAAACATTTTTAAAGTACCCATATGATGGGGAATTTGATTTTGCGACAAAATCATTAAGTCAAACGCAAAAGCAAATTGCAGCAAGATCAAGAAGGTGAAACACTAGCACCTCTTGCGGTATTCGCAGTGTTTGTGGTAACCGGGAACATCGCAAGGACGGCAAGCACCGCAAATACTCTGACTGTTTCCTCTTTTTAATTTTGCTACAAATTAGTTTTGTATTAGAGATGATGAATTTCTCGCAAAATCAAATTTTCCATCATATGCTCGCCAGTAGCATTTACGAATTTATCTTTAATCTTAAAGCATTTTTCGGCCATTAGAAAACATTACATTAGTAGTAATATTGGTGTCTTATTATTCCCATCTTCTGAAGGATGAGATATTAAGCACAATACTTTTAAAATCAGTGGTATAAACATTCTTTTACATGAGAGTCATATTTTCAATTATGTTAGTTGTACGAAATTCAGCGTTGCATTTCATATTACTTGGCTGTCATCTTAAACATTCGATCTCTAGTGACTTTTTTTTTCTTTTAATTTAAAACAAAAGTGAAGAATATATCTACGATTAAAAGAACTATATTTCAATATAGGTTGGAGCATTCAATTAACTGTCGACGCAGTCGAAAATAAGATGTTGAAAAAAATGTCTAAACGATATCATTGCTAGTATATAATAGTTATTTGTGACAAATACACACTGATTTGATAATTACCTAAGATGGAAGACCAAAACTTAATCTATAAAACTATACAAAGGAAGTAATAATAAAAGATTATTAACCAGCTGATTAAAACTATATGTTAATGATCATGAAATGTTGGTTGTGATGAGAGAAAGTCTGCAAATAAAATAAAGAATGATTCATGATCAAATCTATAGACTATAGTATTCCAATGTTCAAAAACAGATTTTAAAAAGAAAGAAAAGGTTTTCCAGTTTGTTTTACGAAAGTATTAGTTTTTCCTAGACTTATTGGAGTTGAAAAGAGAATCGGGAAATGATCTGAGGTTCCTTCATTGAGCACTTCAGCTTTCCATTCTGATCTATCATTTGTAATAGCAAAGTCTATAATTGAGTCGGATCTTTCGGAAGTAGGGATTAATGTGTTAATCGTATAGTATCCATTTATATCTAGCCAATCGTTTAGTTGATTTCCACTGGTATAATTCTTAGTACAATTCCACTGAATATGTTTAGCATGAAAATCCCCAAAAATTATAAAATTTTTGTCCATATGTTTCTCGAAAAGTTGAAAAGGGGGTCGTTTTCTAGGGGGACGTACTCTCCTCCTACTACACTAGAAAAAAATAGCACCATACAGAAAAGTTTCCTGGACTCTTGATTTTAATTTTGAGACTATCGTGGACTTTTACGAAACCTTTTTGAGGGTTTAAAATTCGTTTCAAAAATGGTTCTGTGTGGTGCTATTTTTTTCCCAGTGTACAGCTGTATCATTTGTGGTTTGAATTTCTAGAAATAAAAAGTTCTCTGCTTTTTCAGTTACTTTACTTTTTATTGAATGATGAATTAAAAGTGCAACACCTCCGAAACTATTATCACCAACCGAAAATTCTCAATAGTATCCCGGAATAGAGCGCAAATTACTAATTTGTTTACCTACACCTGCTAACATGGTAATTTTAGGAGTATGAGAAGAAATAACAATATCTAGATCGGCACCATGTGTGCTTAGACCTTCACAATTAAAGAGAAGAAAAAAATTGTCATCATCTACATTACTCAGTCGTTCTTTTTTCCAAGTTTTACATAGCTGGGATAAAGATAAGCGCGAGTTCCACTCAGATAAGATAGAAAAAAGAATAGATTGTTCGTTTACAGTACCATCAAAATTTTTAATTGCATTGATATTTATAGTCGGTGTTGTGTATTTAAAATTTTCACAGTCCATTTGGCTGATTTATGATTGAATTCAATGCTAAATCAAGTACTTCACGTTGTTTTTAAGCTAATTGATTTAATTTAATTTAATTTAATTTGATGAGAGATGTAAGTTGATTTTTTATCATTAATGAGAAGGAGCTGTTGTTATAGTAGAAGAAGAAGAGGTTCAAATTCATTTTGATTTTTATCATTTTTTAATTTGTTGACAATTTGAGATAAAATTTCCATTAAGCTTGTGTATGTAGAAAAGACTATAGAATTAATAATGCCATCCATTGAAGTGAAATGTCTGTTTGCGTTTGAATTTGTTGTCGCATAATTAGTCAGCATTGATTCATTGAAATCAAATAATTTTGGTATTTTTCTTCTATTTTCGTTTGTTCAGAAGCATAATTTCCTTTTAACGCAGTTAGTTCGTCCGTTAATGATTTGATTGTGTCATTTAATTGTTATTTGAAATTGATGTATGTGAATCTGACGATGAGTGTGGTGATGAAGGCCATTGATTTTTATAATCAGAACTCAGATGATTAAATGGATGGTACCATTGATTTTGATTTTTCTTAAACTGTTGATATTGAGCTGATTTATTTCCTAAAATCTTTGTTCCTTTACCACTTTCACGACATTCAGTTGGTATGAATAGTTTTGCTTCAGCTAGAAGTAGATCAGGATGATTTCTTAATTCAAGTACAAGTTCACGACGATATTCTTGAATAAATAAGCATGAATAATCAGTTGATGTATGTGGTCCATCACAATGATGGCATCTTATTTCACATAAGTTGTGATCTTCTTTATCATTACGATCTTTACCACACCTTCTGCATAGATCAACTTTAGAATTTACAAAGCTTTTCTTGTATGTCCAGGAGTGTTGCATTTAGAACAAATTAATAATTTTGGAGCAGGAAGGTACTCATCGCAATCAATTAATTGACCATAAATTGATACTTTTCCACTATTTAAAATTGTATTGTATTCGGTTTCATCTTGAAAATCAATTCTTAAGTGTCTGTTTCTTGTATTAAGAGTTCCAATAATATCTACTATAGAATGAATTGATTTAAATTTTATTTCTAATTCTTCTTTAAGTTCATTGCATGAAATTGAGTTTTTAATCCATTTTAAAATAACAGATCTCTGAGGTGGTAAATGTTTACTTGGATGAGGTGAGATTTTAATATTATCAATCTCTTTTGGATAACGATGTGGGTTACATAAAAATACATATAGATCAGTTACTTTTGTTGTTCCTTGAATATTACCTTCCTTGTCAATCCATCATTGATCAGATCCTGTTGATCTATTATGATAGTTGTTCTGTTAGTAAAAATTATTTTCTATAAACTTGAAGAAATGTTGAATAAATTTAGCTGCTTCTTTTTTGATCATTCATTTTTGGTACATATTCTAATTTGATACGTTGCAGATGTGTTGCTGCTGCATAGGTGAGTGCTTGATAGGAAATATGAAAAGGATTTTCACGATTGTCATAATGTTTATTTTTTGAGTCGTTGATATCATTTGTTTGACTTTTACCTTGTTGAAAATTCCTATTGTCGGTTATATTGGAATTGGAATTTGTGTATGTTCGACTGTTGGTTGTTAATGGTTGATTATTTCTTCTTTTGTATTTTGAGCTTTTTTGTTGTTGATAAGAATTTTCATTATCATTATCAACAAGGTTAATATTATCATCACATTGGTATTCACTTCCATTTGTACGATGGCGTTTTAATGATAGAGATTGATTACCGTTCATCCATAACAAATAATTTTTCTAATGTATTTTGAAAATTTATACCATCGCATAAATAATCTTTTTATTTTTGCATCATATTATTGTATCTGGAGTGTGGGTGTTGATAGATATTTGTGCTATACTGGCACACATATCCACACCCACATCCACCCTTTCCATTTTTTGGAAAATGATTGTTTCCGAAAATCAAATTAAATTTCTATAAATCGGAAAATCAAACATTTTCGAATTATCCAAAATTCAATGGATAAATCATAACATATGTAAAATGTTTCAGCTTATTTAAGATCGATTTTCCAAAAAGTAGAATTTCAAAACAATTTACAGTGTAACAATAATCATTCACCTGTATAAATGCCTATGTGTGCTATTGTGGAATCCTCTATTCAATTTCTATCAGCATAGAAAACTAAAATCTACACATCGATATATGAGATCTTTCACTTATTTATAAATAAAAAAAAGGAAATCAACCTTCATTAACACTGGGATTGATCGATAAATATTCGAAGAGCAATGAATTATCGGTATCGTCTGCAATGACTCCTTGCAATCATCAATAATGCAGGGAAGTAATTCCCTGATAGAATTAAAACTACAAAACTGATTTGAGAGTTAATCAGCAGTGTCTTCCAACAAAATTCTATTACATCCACACTACTGCAATTACACTCTTAAAAATATTGCTAAATATATATTTAATCACTTGAACAATCAACGCAACTGTGAAAATAATAATATAAAAGTTATTTACATGCCAGATGAGAAATTGAAGTTTGGATTAATTTAGCTCAAATAATTCCAAAATACGCACACCTCTTACAATAGGCTCAAACAATTGCTTCCTCGTATAAATAAGAAACATCATTAATTTTATTTACAATA
Source organism: Rotaria magnacalcarata (assembly GCA_900239745.1). Taxonomy (NCBI): domain Eukaryota; kingdom Metazoa; phylum Rotifera; class Eurotatoria; order Philodinida; family Philodinidae; genus Rotaria; species Rotaria magnacalcarata. The sequence goes on from OENM01000056.1 coordinate 158,092, forward strand.
CATTATTTATACCATACCAACTATAACCACTGCTCCTACTATCCATTAACACTTTCCTTCTTTTTACATATCAATTTGTAATAGAAATGTCATTCCACTTCCTAAAAATACAAATACGGAAAAAACCTGTTCTTAGTCAGCGAAACAATACCAACAGCTTCATGAAAATAAGCCAAAGTCGACCATGTTGTTAATATTATGAATAATTATCCCCCTACTGCATTCTGTCCGAATCAGCAAAGACGACAAAATTTCTATGGCACTTGACATAACTATGAAGCCGATAATTTTTTTCAAGACTTGAATATACTGCTGTTTCGCATATTAACAAATCTTTCATTCAAAGATTCGTCAACACTTTCAACATCTCGAATACCGCGATACCGCAATACCGCGAATACCATCAGTATCTATGAGCCTGTTATATTGTTCTATCATTAATATTGTTGCATTACTGATATGGCTGATATATCTGGTAGGGGTTGAATTTGTTCGATATATATATACATTCTTATCTGATTTTGCCGCAAAATCAAATTCCCCACCAACTCAAAGTACCATCCTCTGAAATTGTTTTGTTTTTTATTTAATCGTAATTCATAGCGGATTCCGTCGACGGATTTAAAATTTGATCTAAGAATGTTTCCATTTAAGAATTGTAGCGATTGAGAGTTTTGCGGTATGTCGCAGAAACTGTGACAAAAATTCAAAATGTTGTAAGTCAAATGGAAGCATATATTTAAATGAAATTTTAGATTTGTCGATAGAATTCACTGTAAATTATGATTAAAATCAAATTCTACTAAAATGACAACAAGTTGACTGAGGTAGTGGAAATAAAACATATCCAGAAACAACGACTAGAAAACGTTTTGACAAAATTTTATCACTTAGGTCGAATATCACCTTCCATAAATTTTCATCTTGGCTGCGTAGTCCGAAGGCGAAAGTTATCATAAACTAAAATCATCATTAGCCAATGAAGCCATGATATTGAAAATTTTCTCAGGAACGTGTATCCTATTCTGTTAAAATTGCCAGAACAGAAAGAGACACATGTCTTATTTTTGCGCAAGTTATACAAATTAAGGTAATCTAATATCAAGAAAAAACTGGAAAAAAAGTAAATAAGTCCTGACTATAAACGTTATTTAGAAATTCTTCCGAAATATTTTTTTGCAATGTGCAGCTTTCACGGTTTTGACAAGCTTGAACACTAAACTCTTGCTCTCGAAAAAAAATTAAGAAGAACAGGATTGGGAAAAAAACGACGAGCAAGATTGGGAAAAAGGGACAAGCAGGATTGGGGGAAAAAACGACGAGCAAGATTGGGAAAAAAAACGACCAGCAAGAGTGGGAAAAAAAGAGCAGGGTTTGGAAAAAAGGGACAAGCAGGAGTGGGAAAAAACGAGGAGCAAGATTGGGAAATTAAAAATAAAAGCAGGATTGGGAAAAAATTAAGAAATTGTCTTATTTAACATTGTAAATAATTTATTATTTTTTGGCTTTTATTATTTCTATGCAGTAATTTTCGATCTGAAAATTCGCAATGTTAACAGATTTACCAAGCTATGCTTTTCCTCTGATCTTATAGTTTTATCGATGATTCTTCGTCAACCTCGATGTATTATTTTAAAGATTTCTTCACCTTTGTGTGATGTTTTTTTAATGATCAGTACTAACGATTTGTAACTATTTAAAGAAACTAGCTTTTGGAAGAGAAATTTCATCGATGACTGGTAATCTTAAAAAAATCTTTAACTGCCTTGAAAATTTCAGGGACCGAAGTTTTAATATGGCCTCAAAGTAGTTGACATAAAATTGTTACATAACCTAAAGTATACATCAATATGGATTAAATAGCTATGACAGTTTCAATAGCTTTGGTATTTTTAAATAGCTGTGCAATTTAAATAGGTATGGCGCTTTGAACAGTCATGACAATTTAAATAGCTATAGACAGTTTTAAATAGCTGTATGCTTAATTAAAAAGTATCTCTTTTGAGAAGCTACGAAGTTTTATACGGAGTTGTTTCCTGAATGAAAAATACTTAATTGGAAGCGTTTTCCAGATTGCTAAGTATTATCATGATTAGTCACTCAATAGCTGTATGCTATTAATTTTAAGATAACTTTGTCATCGTCCTCACTCATTGTTCGCCATTGCCTATTTTAGTATTTTAACGAAATGTTTTCGAAGAAATTATTATTATTACTATTCTATTTCAGATATTTTCTTTGTATCGGAAGCGAACTGTTCGATATTCATTGGAACTTCTTATTATTCAACTAATATCTTCAACACAGACACTCACAGTAGCACGATTTGGAAAATTCTATTTTCAAGTGAGTCCTTATTTGCCACTACTATCTTTTGTAATTATAGTGAAAGAAAGCAATCTAAAGTCGCTCACACAGTGCGCTTGCTTTACTTTCCTATAATTCTGTAGGCACACAGATAGATGTTCATACATATACTAGTGAACCTTATCCAACCACTTCTACAAGAACCCTGATATGTGAATATCTTCAGCGTTTCATCAGGTGTGGGGTGTAGCTGTCGTTAAAGGGATTAATGACATCCACACCTATACAATCAAACCACAGTTCTAAGGCTTCAATTGAGTTCTCAGAGCTTCTAGAGTTCCAAGGATTCTTGGTAAATTTATGATTCGACTACGGCATGCGTGTATATATGTTTTGCCTCGCATAATTTTGAGTTCAGAGTTCCTCAAGAGTTCTGAATTGATGGAATCCGGTCACTGCCGAGCAAAAATGATGTCGAATGGTTGTTGAGTATTCAATATAAAGCTACGCGATTCTAATAATAGGGGTTATTTAGTCGTTGCTATATATAAATATCGATTTTATTTAGATGAATCATTTAATAAGCAATTGACTAGTGCTCCATATCTACAACTTGTTAGTGCAATACTAAAGAATTTTTATAAATAATTTCGTCACTAGCTACGTTGAGATCGTGAACAGTAGAAGTTGCTGATAAATACAATAACATATACAGTAAAACCGATATAATGTGAATACTGTCGGGACTAGGCATACGCCGCATTGGAACTCAAATCCAAACCGTTTTGAGAGTTAGAGTTTGGTTTTGAGCATGAAGTTTGGGTTTGCGTTTGAGTTTGAGTACATGAAGCAGAGTTTCAGTTTGCTATATCAGTTCACTAAAGTACTAGACTTTAGATATATTGCCATTTCTGTCAGCTCTTTTCTGTATATGTAAAATTTTATTTTATTTTTATATAGATATAAGTAAAACCATATTTCTATGCTTCACATTGTCAAGCATTGGAACAAAGTCATTGTTATTCCTGAAAAGATACCTTTTAGAATGGATACTTTTGATTAGTTTACCTACGATCCAGTTGATGGAAAATCCAAATCACTTTTCTCAGTTGAAGAAACGATTTTTCAATGTTCTGTATTAGTGAAACATCGGTTTTGGTCAGTGTAAAATACAAATTCGAACCTCATTGCCTTTGAAACTATATTCATCGATCAACAGCCGATATAAATTGAAGCTTTAGGGAGAGAGAGTTTCCTTATGGTTGTTCTCCAATCGAGAGTACACTGATCATAAGATTTACACAGAAAAGCTCTTGTGACCAGCTATGGGCCTACGTAGTTGGTATGGGCGAGAAGCTTAAGCGATTAAGCGAAAGGACTCCTAAACCAGGTCGATTTTTTGTCTAGAGCGACAACTATTACTAGTTGAATGGAAAACATCGAGCCTTCTAAATTGTCTTCACACACCACACTCCAGTGCAGGATAGCCGATAGTCAGGATATACTTCTTTTTCTCCTTCTAGAATAGTTTGAGGCGATAGTTTGTATCGCAGCTACATTGCTCTAAGAAAGACTATATTTGGATAACACGCCGTTGAAATATAACTTCGAGTTGTGACTGAGTCTTCTTCAAATGAAGTAATACGGATCTTTCCTGTGTTTGGCCATACACACTCGCTTAAGTTTTTCTTCTCCTCTTTTGCTATTAGTGGTGCATCATAGGTTTTTCCTTTCGGGGTGTGGGTGTGTGGGTGTGGGTGTGTGGGTGTGGGTGTTGAATGTCCTACGCGCCCACACCCGCACTCACACTCACACCCACACCCACACCCACACCCACACCCGCACTCACACTCACACCCACACCCACACCCACACCCACACCCACACCGACACCCACGCCCACACCCTATATATATATATACCATGAAAATTTCTCACAGGACACTTCAATCAATTTGATATAATAAACATGTTAATACAATCATTTTCTCACAATGCTGCCATTCATGCATCAATGCACTTTTCATTTCGTACCTGTTTCGTAAAACATAACGGTATGATAAAGAGGCGCTAATTTCTCTAATAAATTTTGAATCATTTCGAGCTAAACTTATAGTTATAAAGGTTTTTAAAATAGATCAACAATGTTATAAAAGTACTAGAAATATATACGTTATAGATTTCTAAAAAAATAAGAAATATGTTAGAAAATTTTTGAGAAAATGGAGCAAAACGTTTTAAATCTTTTTAAAAATCTTTTTGAGGAAATATATTTCAAAAACAAATTTTTCCTAATTTATTTAAATATGTAAAAAAATAATTTTTATTTTCAAAGAAATAATTTTTTGAATGCAAAATATTTTTTGGATATTTTTATGGCAATTAAAAATGTAATAACAATTGTTCCGCTTAACTTTATATCATCTTCAGTTTCCTATCAAGTTTCGTTTGATTTAAGTAGCATTTCTTACTTCATATTGATATCATGCGACTGACTGAATGGATAACATCTTGGACTATCAACCAATACATCTCATGATCGGACCTAGGACAACGCAGTAAGTTCCAAAATTTTAATCGGATCGATAAATTACAAAAAATACGTTGTGATGCGCATTGTAAACACAAACGAAAAAGAATCATAGTCTACTCATTTGTTTTTGGATTCTTTTTCTGAAAGATTGTTAACGCGTTTTTTAAGGGGCTTGTCTGAATGGAAATTGTAATAAACCCTTAGAAGCATTTATGAAAGGGTATATGAAAATTAAATATCCTTATAAGGGTTTATTATTCTACCCTTTTTTTTACAGTGTAATCGCATTCGCAAGGTGACCATTAAGTGGACCTCGTCGAGTTCTACTTGGAGCCAATCGTGGTTTTGTTGGAACCGGTTGTTGAGGGAATCACGACGGGTTTGTAGTGATAGTAGCGGTTTCTGGGAGGTAATTAGCCAATTTCGGCGGATTGGAAGCACTTAATTGCAGCCGGAATGTGACCATTGAATAGAGCTCGCCGAGTTCTACTTGGAGCCAGCGCCGGTTTTGTTGGAACCAGTCGTTGAGCGAATCCCGACAGGTGTTATTTGTGTTTTCAGTGTTTTGTCTTATTTTTTAGCAGTAAAAGGGGTTTTCCGGACGGAAGGAAGTCACTTGGTTAGAAAAAAAACATTGCAGTGGATAGAGCTCGTCGAGATCTACTTGGACCCAGCAAGTCCTTAGTTGGAGCCAGCTTCACGGCGAATATTTTCAAGAAATACTCGAATCCTGACCTAAGATATCCTACGTCCGTTTTTATCGTTAATAGCTTAATAGAAAAATCGAAAAAACCCGTTTTCAGATTTGAAAGTTGATTCTTGTGTACGTGTTCAGTATTATTGTTTTCTTTTTTTGCTCAACTTCCTTCAGAAAAGCTTCTCATACACACCTTATGTAGAATTAAATAGTAGATCTATTGGAAAAAAATTGAACCATAGAAAATCAAAAATGAAAAAACTATCGAGGAAGAATTGCGAAGGTCATTCTTTATGGGACACCCGTTAGAATCAAAGTGTAAACTCTTTTAGCAAGATGTGCACTGTACACTTTGTTTTTCTGAGCAAAGTGTAAATCAGAGTGTACATAAGAGCTAGCAGATGTTCCGCACATTTTGCTTCTGTTGTGTACACCTGGTGTTGGAAACACTGCAGCGGTGGCTCAGTCGCACAGCTTAAACCTCTAGTTATTCTGAGTATTGCCCAAGGGGGAAAGAGCGGACTTGAAGTACAAAAGTACGTCAAAGCGAACTACTTGAAGTAAGTCGAAGTAGCGTAAAGTAGCTCTAAGTCACTTCAAGTCCAAAAGTCCGCTGTTTCCCCTTGGTATTGCCTGACACTTTCTGAGAAAAGCCAAAAAGGTTTCCTTACTGCAATTTCCTGCTTTTTATTTATTTCTCATGACACTTCTGGCAATGAGATTCAGTCGTCAAATTATTTTCTTTTCTCTGTTGTTTTAAATTACTTATCCTCATAGTTGTGCGTCGTTGTGCAGGCAATCCGAATCGGTGGGCCCGATTTGATTTTTCTCTGTCATCGTTTATTTATGTTTGTAACCAACGTTAATTTCATCGGAAATAAGGAATTCAGTTTACTTTGCTGTTCTCCGTTCAATTGCATCAATACTGTAACTGCTTGCTAACGGAGAAACGGAGAATGCTAGTTTACTTCTTTCTTTTAGTCAATTATTCCGATAGTTACCGGAGATTTTACAGAAGGAATAGAATGAAGGAAACGCTTTCGTCTTTTTGTTTTAGTTACTTCTTCCGAGTGTAGCTCGTCATTTTTCTGAGAAAAACCTAACAGTCAAACGGAGAAATCTAGTTAAGTTTATTTCTTTTTTATTTTACCTATTCCGATAGTTGCCGGAGATTTTACAGAAGTAACAGGATAAAACAAACTGCTGTGTTATCTTTTTCAGTTAGCTATTCTGAGAATTGGTCGTCATTTTTCCGCGAAAAATTTGATAGAGACACGGAGAAAGCTAGCTTAGTTTATTTCCTTTTTATTTCACTTATTCCGCTAGTTGTCGGAGATTTTACAGAAGCAACAGGATGAAAAAAACGCTTTCTTTTTATTTTTTCAGTTAGCTATTCCGAGAAGAGCTCGCCATTTTTCTGAGAAAACACTAAAAGGTTAGTTGTGTTTAATTTTTGTCTTTCATCATTGAGTTATTCTGAAAACGGACTCGCGTTTTTATAAAAAGAACAATCGAATAACTTAATTTCGCGCTGTTTTGTTTTCTAACAATTAGGTCCCTGTTTTGTCCATTTGTTTTGAGAAAAGTGTGAAAATGTAGTTTAATTTATTTTTCTTTTTTCCTTTATCCTACAAATTCTTGGTCACTCCATAATGGAAATTTAATTAGAATATTAACCTAACTTTGGTTTTCTTCATTAAAGTATTCTAAGAGTTGCCAAATATCATATCGAAATAAATCGAACAAGTTGACTTTGTTGCTCTATTAATTTCAACGATAAGTTTCTTCAGTCTTCGGACAGAAGAAGAATGAATTAGTTCCTTTCATGGATTTAGATCGAGCAGACATTTAACGAGCATGTCATGCGAAGAATAACATAAAATTAGTTTGTGCATGTTTAATGTTTGTGATTCGTTTCTCTTACGTTTATCAGTAGTATCAAACCTGAAAGTTGAATTCAATTATTGAAGGTAATTTCAGACATTCGGCTATCGAATAATGGAATAATTGAAAGTTTACATATTCGATGTTTCATAGATTAGTTATTACTGCAAGATGTAAGCTATGCATATGCAAGAAATCGATGAATTCTGGCATTGACATACGCAATAGTGCATATATTAACTATTGATGCTCAGATTTTCAGCTATTGTACATCACACAGAACGGATGATATTCATTATCCACTACCTTCGAAATTCACTTGATTGTTTAAATCAGTAATATTCTATCCACTCTCAGTTCCTCACTATTCGGAGTCTTTTATGAGGAAGATAAGTAAGAATTTAATCATTAAAATCACTGTAGCTTATGAGGTAGCTATTATACCTATGAAAATTCAATTATAATAGCGATTTTGATGAACCTTTAAAGTATGCCTCTGCAACAAACTAGTATTTTTTCATGGTTTAATCGGACAGGGAAATCTGTGATTAGATCTTTAGCGAGAACTCCTTCGTTCAGAGATTGCTGTGTAACCTAATTAGTGCCATAGATACCAACGATTAATGCAATCTACCAGATTCATTTTTAGCATAATCCTGGGCCTACTCACAAATTCCTAAAAATGCAATACAATGAACCTCACCATCGCTTATGTGTACAAAAATGGTTCAACATTCTACTCAGAACGAGCAGGTTACTATATAAATTTTCTGACAGAATCGCGGTACAACCCATTAGCACAGGCAACAAAACATTCCGGTCATGGCTATTAACCTACACAGCAGCGATCACAGCACCTTATTTCCTTTGCGAAACTAGTTCATGAGTTAGTTCTCCAAAAAATATGATTCATATATATAACAAATCCGATACATTAATCTGAAAGCTGGTATTTCCAAGAATTACCACAATCAATCTGAATAGTTTTAGTAGAAAAAATCCATTTGTACAAACACATACGAAAGTCTCCGTATCAAGAACATGATAGCGCGGCGTCATGAAAACACGCATAACGCACTGGGAGTTGAAAAGTAAAATACAGTCACCAACTAAAAAGATCCGTAGCCGACTCTAATTCATCTATTATCTCTCACATGACCTATGTGTGCTTTTTCGCGTGCTTCGGCCTCTCGTGGCGTCCACACTTGGAGTGATGCGGGTGTGGGTGTGGGTGTTGATATTTCTTCGCCCACACCCAAACCCAACCCCATGCTCACACCCTCAACAAGACCGGCTCCTGCTGGTTCCCGCAGGATCCGATGACAAGAATCACTTTCCTGGGCCAGACAAGTGTTACTTGCGTATGCAATTGCAACATGCACGATGCGCAATTTTTTCAGTGGCATTTGTTCAAATGCTCCATTATTTCATAATATGTCTTATTGAGCTCATGGGTAAAAACCCACTACGATCAGAAAAAAATACTTTTTAGTTTTCATTGCCATTGTTTTGTTGATGAATATTCGAAATTCAAAAATGAAGCATACTCAGCTTTTTCTGTGCAGCACAGTCAAGGTCTCAAACGTTTGTTTTCATACATCATTGAAACTAGTGAATGATGCACATTTTCCTTTCAAAGTTCTTTTTCATCAATAAGAATGAAATGTTTGCGTAGAATGAAAGAGTAGCTACTGACAGAAAGCAACTTTATATAAAAGGTGTACAGCATCATAATTTATTGTCATATTTTGCCTGTTTTCTTTTTGTAGCAGTCAACTATGGGTGCTTTCACGCAGGTCCGCCCAGATTTACATCGACCTTCTGCAGGCAAGATTTAATCATGCTAGTTTTGTAGCCCGTGTCGATTTGTGTTGGAAACCATATTTTGTTTTTAACGAAATCATGCGCTAAGTCCTCCAGATAGGGCTCAAAATCCGATTTTCTAGAAATCCGATACCCTAAACAAACAAGTTTCGGTTTTTGTGAACACGCTTTGAAAATCTTAATCAGACCATTGGATAGAGCATAAAAAGTTGTTTATATGAAATATTTTTCAGGTGTGTACATAAAAATCTCGAAGCACCAGCGTACTTGCAAAAACCGGAAAAATGCGATTTTTGCTAAAATCGAGTACCCTAGAAAACCTACATGCAGACATAGACACCATGATTTATTACAACCAAAATGAAGCTTAGGCAATGCTAGTTCGACATAGTTAGATTAAACTTTCAGAATACATTCCTTAATTAAGATATCCGACTTTCAAAAACCAGGGATTTCTGAAAACCTCATATTCGGCCTTCATTTTCTTGAGAACTATACGCCAGAATTCATTCAAATTTTTTTTATAAGTAGCCCTCAGTAAGTGCTACCTCTGCCAAGAATATTAGTTCCCCCATCATGGAATTACAAAAGTTACGATGCCTACAATTTCTTAAAATTCGCAGTGTTAAACCTTAAGATTTTTCGATTAAGATTCTTAAAATCATCATTTGAATGATGCGTATTAGGTAAATTTTCATGCTGAATCCAAATACACTCATAGTTGCAGCCAATCGATAGAAGAGATTTCCAATATAAAGAGAAAAAAGTAAAAAGTCATAGATAAGCATAGATGTTTCGAGCAGTACGCGAGTTTTTTTCGGTGTTTTTGAATATTTAATGGTCTATACTAAAGAAAAAGAAATTTTTGTTGTTTAAAATGAATGATTATAACGCTATTGATTATATTGGTGTCTAATACCAAGATGATTGACGATTAGCAATTGTCCAAGGTGTGGAAGCTAACTTGAAAGAACTACATGTGTCATTACTGCATCCACCCCGATTCCCAACTTCATTTCAGTTTCCTGTTTGCGATACGAACTCAATGCTGAATTGAGAAGTGATATATGATTGTTTGCTGACATCCGAAACTTGGTACGCGCTACAGCTACACAATTCTACAACCTTTATGCAATGAGATACAAAACCTTTTCGCTGAATGTTGTCTGAAATATTTTGCCACATAAACACTGATATTCCATATTTGGATCAGCATGCACAGCTATTACCAAGTTTCGCTATCCGACAGATTCAATAAAAGGTAAACACTAGAGAAGAAACAAAAGTTCTCAAGAAACAATGTTTTTGTACGGTTTTTGTACGGGTTTTCAATGAGTTTTCTATATATTAGAAATATCTGCTATCAATGGGCAGCAACTATGAGTGTATTTGGATTCAGCATGAAAATTTACCTAAAACGCATCATTAAAATGATGATTTTCAGAATCACAATCGAAAAATCTTAAGGTTTAACACTGCGAATTTTAAGAAATTGTAGGCATCGTAACTTTTATAATTCCATGATGGGAGAATTAATATTCTTGGCAGAGGTAGCACTTACTGAGGGCTACTTATAAAAAAAATTTGAATGAATTCTGGCGTATAGTTCTCAAGAAAATGAAGGCCGAATATGAGGTTTTCAGAAATCCCTGGTTTTTGAAAGTCGGATATCTTAATTAAGGAATGTATTCTGAAAGTTTAATCCAACTATTTCGAACTAGCATAGCCTAAGCTTCATTTTGGTTGTAATAAATCTTGGTGTCTAAGTCCGCATGTAGGTTTTCTAGAGTACTCAATTTTAGCAAAAAACGCATTTTTCAGGTTTTTGCAAGTACGCTGGCGCTTCGAGATTTTTATGTACACGCCCAAAAATTATTGCACATAGACAACTTTTTATGCTCTATCCAATGGTCTGACTAAGATTTTCAAATTGTGTTCACAAAAACCAAAACTTGTTGGTTTGGTGGATCGGATTTTCAGAAAACCGGATTTTGAGCCCTATCTGGAGGACTTAGCGCATGATTTCGTTAAAAACAAAATATGGTTTCCTACACAACTCGACACGGGCTACAAAACTAGCATGATTAAATCGTGCCTGCAGAAGGTCGTGTATAAAGTGGGCGGACCTCCGTGAAAGCACCCCTATACTAAGCAAGGTAAGACTTTAATTTTATGGATCTTATGCCTTCTTCGGTTGTATTTGATTATCAACTACCAGAGGTGTGCAAATACGGATAGAACTTGCATCAATAAAAGACCAACATGTATCTTAAAACGAAAGCTCGAATTTCCGGAATCATGTAACGGCATGTTGCGACTGTACGCATCCCTCGCGGCATACACATGTATCCAGCAATGCATGGAGTTGTTATATGATTTTACAGACTGTTGCATGGTTTCAGAAATTCGAGCTTTCGTTTTAGAACAAAAAGCGGTCTTTATGCGATACAAGTTATATCTGCATTTTAGGCACTCCTTCCTATTACAGCTTATCTTTCCGTTTGTTTCAATCCGAAATCTCTCCAAATTGTTCTAAGACAGTCTTTACTACGGCCAGATATGGTCGCAAATAGCTTTATATAAAAATTTATACTACTGTTGTACGCCGTTTACCACAGTAAATCGACGCCAGCTGTTATTTTATCATGCGGCGCATTACTACTGTATTTTTCCGTGCCGAGAATGGCGGATGCCAGACGTAATGAGGTCCGAAAAATTCCGTATACGATCATTTACAGTCACTTCAGAAATGTTGAAAAACTGCCGTAATTCACTGTAAAAAAGAAGGATCTATCCCTACACCCGCAAAAAAGGTTGGGCAGATTTGAAGTAGCATCTAAATGACTCGAACTGCTGAGAAAACGGCTCTTCAGTTCTACAGAACTTTTAGAGGTTCTTTTTCTGGGCACACTCTCCAAGCCTTCTGCTACGGATACCTTTTTTAAGTTCGGCCGCTCAAAACAGGTTTCGTAACCAAATAGTAAACCTTTGTAGTTTTGTATTGAAGCTCGGTGGTTTCGTACTAAACTCTAGCGGTTTTATATAGGCTTCATACAAAGCTGTAAAGGTTTTGTATTTTGCGACGAAACCTGTTTTGTGCAGTCGAACTTAAAAAAGGGTTCCGTAGGAGTGTTAGGATCCGTTACAATCGAGACGATGAAAAGAAGGAAGTCGGGTTAGGCTCTCTCCGAGCTACGATCGTTCGACCACCTTTTATTAAGGATAAACAACTCGAAAACAAAAAAAACATATATGTACATAAAAGACCAATCGAAGAGAGACAAGAGAGACGAAGGATCGTCCAACTATTATAATAGATGGCGATCCTGACACCTCCCCCCATACTAGGCTAAAGAAAAATGTCAAGTGGTAATAATTGTTCATATAATTGTTGTTCGTCTTGCGATTTAATTCCAATATGCATGACAGATTTATTAGGTGTAACATTGGTGAACTTGATTTGATAATGGCGAAGTATATGTTTGACTGTATTGACACAAAGGTTTGATTGGCGTTGTAATTCAAATCGATATCGGTTTCGTCGGTGTCGTAGACTTGATTCTTGATTTCGATNATGAACTTGTTGTTCGACTAATAATGTTGCATGTGATGGGAGAAGACCTATTGTTGTTAATTGTTCAATCGATGAATGATCATTTGTTATTGGTGAATTGTTTAATAAATGTTCATATTGTGTTGGTGGTGATGGTAATGCCAGAGGAGTAGATGATGGTACTTGACGATCATCAACTACATGACCAGCCAACTCATCATCATCATCCTCACTTTCTGTATCATGAAATAACAAATCATACCATTTTTGTTGTTGTTGTAATTGTTTTGGTGCTGAAAAAGAAGAAGAAACTGAAGGTGCAAATTCTTTCTTTAATAAAAGAAAGTACTCCCCAAGTGATGTATTGATGTTGACATTCGAGGCGTTGTACATAAACATAATGATTTCATTTAATGATAATACATCATTCGAAGCATATCTAATTAAATTATTTCGCCGTTGTATTGGTACATGTGGAATTGTATTTTGCAGACGAGGATCCAGACCAATAGACCATTTTTGACGTGTTTCTCTTTTAGATAAATATTTTTCTAAAAGATAAACAACTGCGTCTTGAAGGCTCCATAAATTACGGGTAGTCATTTTTTGTTCGTTGAAGATATGCGGTGGAAGTAATAATGCTGGATCGTAACGTGGTGCATGTAGTTGTAGATAATTTTCATCATTAATGTTTGGCGTTTGAGAATTGATCCATCTGTTGAACCAAGATGCAAAAATAAGTTGTACATTATGAAAATGTTGGACATTTGATATTGAAAATAATGAAAATTCCAAAAATGNTTACGGGGTCGCCCCAACAAAATATATGTGTATCATTTCGAAATATTTGTTGGAAAAATTTTTGAAATGAATATCGAAGATTAGATGTTATAGTCGGAAGAAATCGAGGTTCAACAATAACAACAGGAATTGATGCAGACGACAAAGAAATGAACGAAACTTGAATAAGAGCGGGAAAATTGGTAAATTTATCTCCTTCTGTATCAATACAAAAATAATTTGTTTGTTGAGCTTGTATTGTTAGATTATTAATTTCATTTAACGTCGTACTTTTATTAAGAAATTTAATAGAATAATTTCCTGGAAATTCATATGGATCAAATAATTCATTGTAAAGTATTTCTTTTGCATCTTTTTTACCATAAAAATCCATTTGTACCTTGTTTTTTTTTCTGTAAGATAATCTTCAGTTACATCACGAATTAGTAGCTAATAATGTTAATAAATGATAATGAATTATAATTGCCAATAGATAATTAAATGTATAATCGATACTTCCAACAATTGAATCAATGTATCATAATCAAAGATAAGGTAGTGGAGTTGATTTGAAAAACTGACACGAACAACCGAAACCATTGAATGAATAAGAAAAGATAATAACGAAGTAGATAAACAACAGATTTTAATGGACAAAAAAAAGATGACCACTGTCCAATTAAAAAATAGCAAAAGATAACAAGATAAATAAATAACATAATGTAGATGACATAAGAATCAAGACAGGATATGGACAATACAAATAATGTAATCAATGATGACCATAAATCGGGCAAGACAAGAGAGAGAAAAAACAAAAAAACAAAGAAACAAAAGGAAAAAAGAGAATAAAAAAAATATAAATGCTAATAACCAATAATGAAAAAGAAACTTATAGAAAACGATAAACAAAAAATAATCAACCACACAAAGTTAACAAGAAAAATAAAAATAAAAATAACCTAATTTACGAAGCGGAAAATGATCTCAATTGAGAAACATGAACTTGATAAACATCATTAGAATCATTTTTAACCCAATATGTGGGATGTTCAGCATCAATAACTACCATTGGATCAGAATAAATTGATGATAATTTTGTTCTTGATGTAGATAATCGTTTAAGTACACGATCACCAATATTAAATTTTGGATCTACACGATGGGTATCATAGTTTGTTTTATAATATTGCTGATGTTGGATTATATTCTGTTTTGCTTGACGGTGATATAATGTTAATGTTCGACGAAAAAATTGAAAATAATCGTTTGGTTTCAAAAATTCATATTGAGCAATAGGTGGATCTGGTGGAAGGTTTGGATGGCGCCCAAATTGTAGCTGGTACGGGGAGTATTCAGTTGAAGCATGTTTTCCAGTATTGTAAGCGAAAACAACAGATTTCAAATGAATATCCCAATCATTCATGTGAACATTTGTTACCTTTGCTAATTGACGTTCAAATGTAGCATTGAAACGTTCAATAGCACCGTTTGTCTGTGGATGATATGGAGTGGATTTGATATGATGACACCCTAATATTGTAGTGAATGCATCAACTAATTGATTATTAAATGGCGTTCCTTGATCTGATAAGATTTGACGTGGTACACCATAAATGCAAATATAATGTTCATGTAAAACTTCTGCTGTTGTTTGTGCATTCTGTTTTTCAGTTGGAATTGCAATCACCCATTTAGTAAAATAATCAGTAATAGCCAGTACATATTTATTGCCTTGTGATGTTATAGGAAAAGGTCCTGAGTAATCCATACCGATCATTTGAAATGGACCACTAGGAGATTCAATTGGATGAAGAAAACCATATGATTTATGACGTGCAAAATTGAATTTTTGACATTGTAAACACGAATGAAGATAGTTTCTAATGGTATCTTTCATATTTGGCCACCAATAACGGTCTTTCAAATTGTTATACGTTCGACGAAAACCAAAATGACCAGCCCATGATGAAGCATGATAAACTTTCACCACTTGAAAAACTAATGATAATGGTATATAAATTAGTTTGAGATTCGCAATACCACGTTTAATTATTTTATAAAGAATATCACCCTTCAATTCAAATGAACACTTGAGTGATTCTTGTTGTAATTTATGAATTTGTTCTTGATAAAATGAATCTTGTTTTTGAGCATCAGCAATCTTGGTAACATCAAACACATGACCAGCCACTCGTGGCGGCTGATCATCCACTACCAAAGATTGGTCTGCTACAGATTCAACAATAACAGTATCTGGAATAGTTAATTGAGCTTTTGCTTGAGCTCTTGTAATTACTGCACCACAATGTTGAATACCAGGAACTACACCAAAATCTTCTTCAATAAAATCATCGTCATCTTCGACTTGACGAGGATATCTAGAAAGATAATCAGCCATACAATTACATTTACCTGATAAATGATGAATTTGTTTGATGTTGTATTGTTGTAAAATCAGTGATATACGATCAACACGACGATTATTTGAGGGTTTCAACTGCATATCACGTAATGGACAATGATCTGTATATACAGTAAATTCACGTCCTAATAAATATAATTTCATGCGCAAAACACAATAATAAATGGCTAATGCCTCTTTCTCAACCGTAGGCCATTTACGCTGAGGTTTTGGTAACATTTGTGAATGGAAATAAATATTTTTCCTTTGGCCGTTGTCATCTTCCTGAAACAATACACCACCAATACAATTATCCGAAGCATCAATTTCTAATGTTAAAGATAATTTATCATCAGGATAAGTAAGAAATAATGGGTCAGTGATAAGAGCTTCTTTTAATTTATCGAAAGCTTCACGTTGATCTTGATCCCAATGAAACTTGTGTTTATTTGCTTTGGTTAAATTTGTAACTGCTGATATAGGTACAGCTATATGAGCATAATTCTTGATAAACTTCCTATACCATCCAATTGATCCAATAAATGCATTTGCTTGATGTAATGAGATAGGCTGTGGAAGAGATAAAATTTTTTCGATGCGTTCTTGAAGTGGACGTACACCATCATTACTAATTGTATGACCTAAATAATCAATGCTGGTACGAAATATTTCACATTTTGGTGGATTAAGTTGAAATTTGTGTTTATTGAGAATAGCCAAAACTTGATTGACGTGTTGTAAATGTTGATCAAAATTGTCCGAGTAAATTAAAATATCATCTAAATAAACGATACTAAATTTTTTACATGGAAGTAACAAACCTGACATAATACGTTGAAACGATGGTGGACTATTTTTAAGTCCTTGGGCCAAAACGTTGAATTCAAACAAACCATGAGTTGTGATAAATGCTGTTTTGTGTTTATCATCTTCTTTAATTGGAATTTGGAAATAGCCCGACTTGAGATCTAATTTTGAATAATAACGACGACCACCAACCATTTGAATTGCTTGTTCAAGATTAGGTAAAGGATAATTATCTTGAACGGTGATATTGTTGAGTTTTCGATAATCGACAATAAATCTATAACTGCCGTCGCGTTTCTTGATCAACAAAATTGGAGCTGAATATTGAGAAAAAGATGGCCGAATCTGTTGATTTTTCAACATTTGTTGAAGAATATCGAAAGTAGCATTTTGCTTTTCGATGGTTTGCGGGTAAGGTCGAGATGTTGTTGGAGGTTTATTTTCCGTGCAGATGACATGTGGTGTATCTGTTTCGGCAATGGTTATTGTTGTTGTATCAAATAAACGATGGTGTTTTGTAAATATTTGCCATGCTTCAGCTAAATCTTGTTGATCATCAAGATGTGTTAGAAGAGAACGGATGTTGGTTTCACTTGTTGATGTTAATGACTTGGATTGGTCTTCATCGATGGAAAACCTTGTTTGAGGATCAAAGATTGTAGATACAAATTCAGTGTCACAATATGGCGCAATTTCACCAACAATTTCTTGATACAACAGCTGTTGATTTTCCATGGAAGAATTGTAAATAAAAATAGTTGCTATATGATCTACCACTGGAACTATTGCATGAGGAGTTACTAACCCTTTACTTTTCAATGCATCAGCAGGTAAAAATAACATATGACCAGAAGAAATATGAGAAATAGTTTGTATTGGTTTTTCTTGATTTGGATGAAAATACGTGAATGGATTTGCTCGACCAGGTACATTAATAGTCTTCATTGTATTTTTCATTGGAAGATCAACAATAATATCTTGAATATGGACTTGAACTTGTTTTTCTTTGTTGTTGAGATTTACATAATATTTATTGATGTAATCCATTCCTAATAAACAATCGACACATAATGTATCAACAACACCAGCAATAATACTAGTACATGATTTCTCAAATTCGATAAATATTTCTGTTGTACCAAGAATATTAAATGTTGAACTGCCATCAGCCATTAAATATGATTGTTGTTTAAATTGTATATTAACATGATTTGTTTGTTCGAGAATAGATTTTTTGATAAAAGATTTAGCTGAACCAGTATCAAACATAATTTTTGTAATAACTTGATTAACTTTTGCAAGGATGAAAATTGGTGATGGATTTAATAAACGAGTAGGAGCATCACCATCAATCGATGATCCTACTGTTGAAAATGTGGACATTGACTAATAAAATGATCTGTACCATCACATCTATAACATCGATATGGTGGTTTTGGTGTACGATTATTTTGACGATGTTGATTTGATAAATTGTGCCGTGTTGTTGTTGTCTTGTTGTTAGTTTGTGATGTACGTGCATAATTTGTTGGTGAATTTGAAGATCGAGCAGATGTAGTAATTAAATTTGGTTGTTGTTGTGAAGATTGTTCCAT
>OENM01000056.1:177241-188916 GCA_900239745.1 Rotaria magnacalcarata
ACCTTCGTCTTTTGTTAAGACATTTGAAGTTTGTGAAGTCGACATACTTCGATTATTTGTTGATTTGAGCAATGGAATATATTGTAAATTATCTATTTTAATATGTGAATAATCAATTGTAGAACGAGTGGTTCTTCCTTTCATTAATAAATGTTGCTCAGCTTGCCCCGCGGGTAATTTTTAATTAATAAATTCTTTTTGGACTTGATTTTTTTTTCAAATAATAACAACAATAATAATAAATAATAAATATATTTAAAAGAAAACCGGCCAGTGCACCATTGTTAGGATCCGTTACAATCGAGACGATGAAAAGAAGGAAGTCGGGTTAGGCTCTCTTCGAGCTACAGTCGTTCGGCCAACTTTTATTGAGGATAAACAACTCTCGAAAGAAAAACAAAACTAAACATATATGTACATAAAAGACCAATAGAAGAGAGACAAGAGAGACGAAGGATCGTCCAACTATTATAGTAGATGGCGATCCTGACACAGAGCTCTGAAGAATGTTTATATTAATTAATAAATACACGAAACGCGTCTGCGTCAGTGAATCTGCATTAGTCTTTCTTTGTTTATTTATTTATTTGAAAAAAATTATTCTTAAATAAAAATATGACAGAAATACCGGTTGCTGAAAAGTAAGATTGGGATTAGCGAAGTGGTTTGTATTTTCAATACACGTATACAGATTGATTTTTTAAAAATCACACTCACCTTGTAGGGTAAGAGAATAGAATACATGACAGAACGCTAAACTCTTCCGCAATTTTTCTCCTGTAAATACACGTGCCGCTGATTTGTTTTGTTATCTAATCTTTACCAACATGCAACGTTCGAAAGCCTCTGTCATTTACTTTTGTATCCTTTTCAGGGAGGCAAGCACACACATAGGAAGCCAAGAACACGCAGTATTAGTCGTCGCTCATGCCGTAGTAAGTTACCCATGTAAAAAGCTTGATTTCAAGAATCGATTACAAATTGATTATAATCATACGATTTTAATCAATAATTTCAACTGTAATAATCATAAGAAAATCAGTATTTAATCGATTTTTTCCATTTTTATGATTACAATCAGTTTAAAAAAATATTCTTAATCAATTATAATCATAAAAATGGAAATAATCGATTAAATACCGATTTTGCTATGATTATTACAGTTGAAATTATTGATTAAAATCGTATGATTATAATCAATTCTGACCTCTCTAAAGCTGAGTTTTTTCAATATTTTTTTACATGGGTACTCGACGAAAGGTACGTGTTGGAAACGCCGAAAGAAAAAATGTCGAAAGAAAAAAACGTCGAAACAATAAGATTGACATTTATTTTTCGAGGTTATTTTTTCGGCGTTTTCTCTTTTGACATTTTTTTTTCGGCGTTTTCTCTTTTGATATTTTTTTTTCGGCGTTTTCTCTTTTGACATTTTTTTTCGGCATTTTCAATGTAAATCTCGACGAAATTCCTATGATAACCATTGTTTTATTGTATCATTTTACTTTCTACAGTAGTTTATTCAGCGCTTCTTGGAGCTTCGGTAAAAATAAAGTCTGTTTTGATGTATTTGAGTCATTAATTGATTTAAGTAATCAGTAAATTTTTCATTCCTGTTCGCTTTTGCAGGAGAAAAGGGTCACACACTCGCAGACTTCTCTTTTAAAGTAAAGTTGGGTAGCAAGCTACGACCTAAGATCCTTACAACACAAGTTCTAGATGTGTTGGAGAGGACTTACAAAATTCCGTTAGATTGAATGCGTAGCAGGTGAAAAGCGAGAAGAAAAAAAGGGAAAATAAGGAAAGAAAACATTGAGAGAATAGAATAAAAGTCAATAGAAGTAGAGATAATATAGAATTAGAAAATTTAGAAAGAAAAAGAACAACGGAAGAAAAGAAGAAGACAGGAAAGAAGAAAAAGAAAAAGAGTGACTAGTATCATGACGGGTACGATCATCGAGCTCCCATGCACGCCCCGAAGATTACTTCTTTAACTATGTATATGGTCGTTAAATGATTCAATGCTTATGAGTATGCTAGACCATATAGTGCTACAAATAGCTCTGGCTGCAGTGCGCGCGGCGATTTGTCCACACAAAACAATGAAAATTCGATCATCCAAAAATGACATGATAATTATGTTTTTCAGCGACTACTTTATCAAAATAATAAAATAATAGAGATATATTCTAGAAGAGGCAAATCGATACAATTCATTATACTAGAGGGCATTTTCAAATAACTCTTTGCAGTGATGCACGAAGACAATAACCTTCTCAATACAGAGTTACTGTTACGACCGAAGTGTTCCCCTTCGATCGTAAGACGGAACAAACGAATAATACACGCTCCTTTCTAGTATAGTGGTAGTACAGCTGCTCGAAAAGCAGAAGACGTTGGTTCGATTCCATCTGAGGGAGATTATCCTTTTGTTCCGTTCTGTTGTCATACTATCACGTTGCTGTCTCGCTGATAACTGAGTTTAATAATGTGAGAGAAAAGAAGACATAACAGTTACCTTATAATTTTGGCCCCTACTGTATGTAGTATTATCCTCAATAAATGATAGCCCGTGAATCCGTATACGGCTCTTCTGTCTTCTGGA
This sequence comes from Rotaria magnacalcarata, assembly GCA_900239745.1. Taxonomy (NCBI): domain Eukaryota; kingdom Metazoa; phylum Rotifera; class Eurotatoria; order Philodinida; family Philodinidae; genus Rotaria; species Rotaria magnacalcarata. The sequence continues at coordinate 179,844 of OENM01000056.1, forward strand.
AACATTCTTAATACCAGAATATTTGTCAAACAGCTATAGCGTCATGGCTTAATTGCATAGTGATCTCCTAATAAATGGTGATTCGTTTTGATATAAAATATTGCTTTGATCAGCGTAGTAACGTTAAATTTTTATGATATGAAGGAGAAATACAATTATTTGACTTTTTAAATTAATAGTGTGTAGAGATGCCATTCTATTCATTCAATGTAAATAGATAATTGTCCTCATCACTTTCGTATGAGAGCTCAAGATTAGAGAGATAGTATCGACCTTATCGATCGGGTTTCTGTTTTTTGTAAATACTTTTCTCGTAGATCTAGCTCAGTGTAGTTCACGACCAAAGAAAAAGACTCTTGATGTAACATAGAAGAACGATAACTCACCATCTGGGAGCCCCCAGTACAAGTATAATACCATGCAAGTACTCCCTTCGCTGAATCATATAACTGGACGATCAAAATGGCATCTGTTAAGATGACGTTTTTGGTACTTCACGATAGAGAAATCGACGTTTGACGACTGCGTAGTAACCGTTTTCATGCGTTTTAACAGCCTCAGTAAAACGAAAGTTAACATATATCGACGATTTACCGTAATTTCCCGTTTTTCTCACCGTTTACACGCCGTTTATTATATGTTTACTACTGTATTAATGAACCTGTTGGAACGGAGCGTTTTGTTATCGTTTTACTGTCGTATCTTCATCGAAACATTCGTTTATGGATCGTTTCGTTCGACCTGGGATTGCATGTACATTTGATAGGAATTAGTGGTCCTGTGTTCTGCTCGTGATCGAATTCGCATAATATTCTCAGTTCCTGTTAGGATGCATCCTTCCACAAAACATCAACGTCTGGAACCGTTAGGTCTGTGGTCTTGATACTTTCTTCAGCATAACTGGACGCTTTTTCCAGTTGGAAAATTATTGTGAAACGGGAAATGCACTATTAGTTTTTTTCTTTAGAATTCGGTTGAATTGTGGTTAGCAGTTTGATAGCATCAAGATTGACGACAGAAAACGAGTTTCCCAAATTATCGAATTCAACCGCATGCCAATAACGGTTTCCCATCAAGTTTTCTTCGACTAAACGCTACCGCACCAAGGTGCTTCCCATAGATAGTTGATTCATATGGTGAACGAAGCGATCATCATTACGTGAAGTTGTTACCATAGCAATACGGAAGCTATTTACAAGTGCTGCGGCGATAGCGAGAAAACTTGGCAATGCTGGCGATTATCAACTCTGGATAGTTTGGATGAGCTATTTGATTCTTTTCAATCTTGCATTAACACTTTCCACCAATCATCGTAATTTAATGATAAATCGAGATCGGTTAGGATCGTAGATACTGAAAATTTTTATATTCACTCATTCAATAACAGGATAATTGTGTTCATGCCTATTGCTCTGAGTACCCCAAGGAATGCTCATACTTAGTNCCCCCCCCCCCCCACAGAATAGAAGCCCATTCCTTGATTTACAATTCTACGGACATATTAAAAGCCCACCCTATCTTAAATAAACACAAAACGGGGAATTTAACATATTGGATGGACTACTTTATTGCTTATCCCTGTTTCGTTGTAACTCAATTTATATGCTTCATTTGCTTTATTTTGTATGTATTCTAATACCAACAAATACATGAGCCTCTATCGAGAATTGAGAAATATGAGGCATACATATTAATAAATTTTAGCTGTCTAAGAAGTATGGGAGATAAATTTGAGGACAACAATGTCAACCTGTTAAGTTTCTTCTTCTTATGAAAGTAGGTAGAGTTCGAAAGCTGAATGATTAAAATTTTTCTAACTTGACAACATTGTGAGCATATCTTTCAATGAAGATGAGACTTCTAGAAATGTTGAGCTATGGTCAATATCAGTCACGCGAGAGTTCATAAGACTCAAAAACAGATGCCAATGAATGACGGTGCGGTATCGATTATTATAACACTTATAAGATCTCGAGTATCTCTTTTTTTTAGAAATGAGAGATCCTTATTCTATTGTCAAAGGTTTAGTTCTATATTCTTATCTGTTTCGGTAGGTAAAATATGCCGTATTTCATATTTCATATTTGAAGCATGCATAAACGCTCATGATGAAGTCGTTTGGTAGCACTATATTCGTATATGTCTAATAGAAAGTTTCTCGACTTTTTAAAGCTTTACAATTTCCTAAATCAATGCATAATACTAACGGCAGTTTTCGTATTATATAAAGTCCCATGAAGTGTTGAAGTAGATGAGCGCTTTAATGTGAATACTAGTGTAAAGAACGCTTGACTTTCTTGGTTTGATAGTATTGAACCGAAAAAGAAGTCCTTGCCAGTTTATAGTCTCTAGGAAGCCATGGCAGCTCTTTTGAAAACTTTAGATAATTTAAACATTCCGAGTTTAATTTCTGAGCGTTTCTGTGCTTGTAAGCTGATAAAATCCTAGCTGCAATATACAAAAAGTTGATCGCAATAGAAGCCCATGTCTAGATTTAAAATTTTCGAAACAAAATAGAAGCCCAGTGGGCTTTTATTCTCTGGGAAGGGGGCGGAGGTAGTGAAGCAACTTTCGATATTTATTGACGCTAGTCTATGATTCTGCATACAGTGGCCGAGGCATGCCACCAACAAAGGAAATCTCTCATACATTTTCAAGCAGTTTGTACAATCTGGATTGGAACGTGTCCCGAGCGTAGCAATAGATCCAGGCATCCGATGCACCACTTTATAGGGAGTGAAAAAGTTGAGCCACCTTGTAAATTTATTAGTCTGCTCATAATCTGTATATGGGACTAACGTAAGGTGATTTGTATTTGCCTATAGCAGACTGATTATGCTATCTATGACACTATTATGGTATTAGTGTAAGAGAGATGCGAACATATTGATGAAAATAGAAAATTCGATACATCATTGGGTTTTCAGAGTGATAGAATGCCAATTACTATATCATTTTTGAATGATCCTCAAGTGAATTCACGTTTAGGGTTTTTGTGCACAAACTGTCCAGCATCCTTTACATGTTCGAGAAATAGTTAATAATTATTTTCTCAAAAATTTAATTCCCATCTCTGTATCAATAATCATTTCTGTATTAAGATCCTCAACATTACTGAATATTTTTTAAGATTTACCCTGTTATAAATTCAGTAAACAAGAGTTTTGCTTTCGTCTAAGAAACTTTATCACAACACTTATAGTTGTAATTATGGCACTCTTTATAGCAAATTTTGGAATTATAGCCTTTCATGTTGGAATATCTTTTACATCTCGAACTTACTCTGCCGTGCAGTATCCCATTTTAGGAAGCTAAATTAACAAGAGAAAAAGAGTGAATTTGTTTTTGAATGATCAAGTAGTTTCCACTACGTTTGTTAAATTATTTACTTTTCAGAGATTAAGTTACATCAAGCAGCAATGAAAATTTCGATTTTAGGCACTGGATTGATGGGTGCCGCACTTACTGAAGGTCTCATAAATGCTAGCCACGATGTTATCGTGTACAACAGAACAATTGCTAAAACGGAACCACTCAGTGCACTCGGTGCAAAGGTGGCAGCTACGCCAGTCGAAGCAATCACAGCGTCTGATGCAACAATCATTATGCTTTCCGATGGTGTAGCTTTACGTGAAATGCTTTTGAACGATGTGACAAGAGTATTATTAAAAGGCAAAAAAATACTGAATGGCTCGACAACAACTTATAGCGAAATTGTAGAGATCGCGTGTGTAGTTGCCGAATACGGCGGAGATCTTGCTGAAATGACTATCATGGTCAGCCCCGACCCTCTACGTAATAAGCAGGGACGATTCATGATTGGTTGTAAGACTATTGATGAATCATACTGGACAGAAATACTACTTAGTATTGGAGAATCTGTCAATCGTCTAGGTGACGTTGGAGAAGCATCAAAAGCAGAAGCACCAATGATATTTGCCTCAATATTCATTCCTGTGACAGTAGCCTATGCAGCAGCGGTAGCCGCAAAAATGAACATGCCTCAAGAACTAAGTGAGCGTTATATTAACATGGCTATCCCGACAGCTGAATACGTACTACCGAATATGCTTGCGAGAGACTACAGCAAATGCATGGCAACTGTCGACAGCTACGCAAGCGCGGTCACTACAGCCATCAAAACCGCCGAATCCGTTGGTGTACCTACTAAAATTCTGAAAGATATACAAGATCTTTTCAGATCAGCGGCAGAACGAGGTTTTGCTCAAAAAGATGGTAGCTCCATCTTCGAAGTATTATTTGAACCAAATGCCAATGATAAATAAATTAAACAACAACTTTTCTTTGGCATAACTCGCATACTGAACTAATATAGTGTTTTGTTGTAGTGCCGATACAGATAGGTTCGTTCTTCTGGAGAAAATAAATCATAATAACTGAATCAATAATGATAGAAACATATCAAAACATACAGTAAAACCTCTCTATAATGAACTCTCACGAGACCCTTCAAAAAGTGTTCATTAAAGACGGTGTTCATTATAAAGAGGTTTTGCATTAGCTAAACTCTTACATGCATACAGTTCATGTTTAGCGACACCAATTGGTGTCTACTAAGCACCTTGTGTATCAGAATCAAACGGGAAATGACAGACTTGAAGTAGAAAATACGTCCAAGTACATCAAAGTACGTCAAAGTAGACTGCTTGAAGTAGTTCAAAGTAGAACCAAGTAGCTGAAGTAGCTTGAAGTAATCTCAAGTACTTCAAAGTAAACTACTTGAAGTAGCTTAAAGTAGTTGAAAGTAACTTGAAGTCCAAAAGTCTGCTGTTTCTCCCTTGTGTTTCCCCCTTGATCAGAATTCACCACAAATAACGTAAAGCGAGAATACATCCTATTCCGCAATGTTGAACATTCCGGAACCAGTTCCGTTCACGGAACCAATTCCATGAAATTCCCGGAATTTCGTTTACCACTTCCAACACAATTCCGGAATTCCCAGAATCACTGCCTACCGATTCCTTCTAATTTCCGGAATTCTGTTTATCCCTTCCGATTCAATTCCGAAATTCAGTGCACCCACACTCCCAGGTCGAACATTCCGGTCCCGGAAACGGCCGGTTCTGTGGTATTCCGGAGATTTTATGGAAGCGGTATTCCGGTGAAAGGATCCGGTGACCGGATTTATCCGGTTCCGACCGGAATCGACAGGAACCTGTCAAAGCTAGTACCGGATACGGTTTTCGGATTCCTGCATCAAACTCCAGAGAATTCCCGGTGGGTTCCGGTCAGAAACAGCGAGTTTCTTGCAGGTTTTCGCCGGAAATTCACGGAATACTGCTTCAGGAATCATTGTCCTGGACTGACATCCACACCCACACCATGCAATACCGGTACGGAATTCCTAGTAATTCCGTTTAATTCCCAGCGATTCCGTATTGACCTAATTCAGGAATTCCGGACCGAAATCGGATCATCAAGAAATGGTTAAGAGGAGATAGAATAGTAATAGAAGTTTTGATTCCGGAATTGGACGGAATCCCGTGTAATTCCTAGGAATTCTCGGTAACTCTACTTTCACCTAATTCCGGAATTGGACTGGATTCCGTGGAGAATGACTAGCTTTAACTTTACAAAACAGGACACATACTCAAATTTGACTTTAAATAGTAGCAATCAAGTCAAAAACTATGTTTATCTACTAGTTTTTAAAATTTAACTAATTTGAATTTTAAATTTCATTAAATTAAAATTTCTTGAAATTTAATTTATTTTTAATTAAAATTTTTTTAAATTTTAAATTGTCACCCGCACTGTGGGATTAAAATGTGAAACACGATAAAGCTCCTTTTCTGGAATCCGTCTACTACGGTCTGTGATGGTCTGTGGTGCTTCTCTGTCACGGTCTATATTATGGTGTGTGGCGATTTTAGATAGAAGAGATGCCTGTGCTGATGGTATTACACTTTATTTAACTCTTTAAATCATAAATCGCTTCAATTACACATAAAGCACGCGCTTAAATACTCAACCATTTGAGAGAACGAAGCAGAAGGATAGGCAAAGACAAATGTAAAGGACAGAAAGATAAAGACAATAGGTGTGATGATAGTAAATGGCATTATAAGAGCAAACGTTATGTATAGGTTACACTCGAACGAGAGCATTACACCCCTGGATGGAATTTGGACGCTCTTCGCATATAGCATTACATGGTGTATGGAGTCTCTAGAGACCATCGTTGACCGTTACACAGACTTCAGAAGCCATCACAGACCATAGTAGACAAATTAATTAATTGATTAACCAGCTAACTAATTAACTAATTGCACTATCCCTGTATGTGGGGGACTGGGCCGGGGGATGGATCTAAATTTCTACCCTATATACTTCAACACTCCTTTCACATCGTGTTTCACAAAACTAACCGGCATAGTACGGTTTTTAGAGAAAAAACATTTTTCAAGAAAATTTACCAGTAGAGCCCATGTCTCTAAAGCGAACGAACAATATAGGGGTGTGTATTCTGAATCTTATATAAGATCCATTTTTCCTTTTAGAATTACTATCTTTATTCCATGAGAAAGAGCACAAAATTCTGCATTTGCTCATATAAGATTTTTAAATATCAGCATTTTAATTTAGTCAAAATAGTTTTAATTAATAGACGATCCGAATCGGGGATCGCAGATATGATGGTTCTTTTGTTTGTGAAACCACAGATACCTGAGAAAACGGCAAAAACTAGTGAATTTTTGAAATACTCAGCTGTCGACGCTTTGAAGCTTTGGACCAGTTGATCTCTCAACAATTGATTTTAGAATGATAGAAACATACTGCGTCAAATAAAATTAATCATACTACTTGAGTTGTGGTGAATGCGAATTTTCAACAAAATATTTTGACTAAATTAAAAATGTTGACATTGAAAAATCCTTGTGGGGGATCACAGCGAAAATGTTTTCGAAAAAAACATATTTGATCGAATTGAACAAGAAGATAATGAATTATGATCAAAATTTTATGCGGATTTTAACCGTATAATTTATTTTTCCAAAATTATAGAGATATCGAAAATGCTGTCAATCTTAAATCCGTTTGTCTTAAAACATAAAAAACACAGAAAATATGCTTTTGTGACGTTACTTCTCATGTTCTAGTTGAACTGCTAGTATGTTGTAGAGAAAACAGTTCTGAAGATCTTTGCCAGCGGAAGTTTTATTGAATTTTGATTTTGACCTATGGTACATGAACAAATACTGAAGCAGGGTGAATCGCCAATTAAAACAGCTAGACCTTTTGCTTTATGTGTAGTGCACATAAAGCGAACGGAAACTATTTTTTTATTTCTTATATAAAAAGTTTAAATCAACTTCAATTAAGCTGAACCGCTAGAATATTATAGAACTGAATTAGACGGATCGAATGATATCAATTTCAAAAAAAATCCATTGAAGTTTCCGGACAGGAAAGAGGAAATAGTTTACGTTTTTATATTTTGCTTGTTTTTCACAGGATCGTTCGCTTTAAGGACATTTTCTTGCTGACTGTTCGCTTTGTGAATATGTACGTAAAACAAACGTTCTGACATTTCGATTTTATACCGCTGATTGCTCGATTATTTTTTAAGCTATGAACTATATTTTTATATGAACAGATGCAGAATTTTGTCCTCTCTCCCATGGAATAAAAATAGTAATTCTAAAAGGAAAAATGAGTCTGATATAAGATTCAGAATGCACACCCCTATATCGTTCGTTCGCTTTAGGGACATGGACTCTACTCCTCCCTTGGTAATAATTCAATCGAAAATGAGCTGCAGAGGAGCACAGGTAAATTTTCTTGAAAAAACACATTTTTCTCTAAAAACCGTATTACGTTGGTTTGTTTTTTATGCTGATATTGGACATCCTATTTATCTTGCACAAAAAGTAACTAATGATGTTGACATTCAGTATTTTTTGAAGATTTGTATCGAATTTTACAAATCAACACATTTTGCTCTCTAAAAAAAATAAAATAAAATATTTTCCTTGAAGACTTTCACACGATTTTATAGATTTTGAAATGCCTCATCGAATTATATATAGAACGCTATTTTAAAGTACAGTCGTAATTATGAAAACACAACTGAAAGCCATTGAAGCGTAAAAACTAGGTGTTATGATCTGATCCTTATCCGATCATAAGACGAAGATAAAGTGTCTCTTCTAGGCTAACTGGTTGCGGACATCTGCCCGGATAGCAGAAGGTACGTGGTTCGAGTCCAGTGAAGAGTTATCTTTTTCTTCGTTCTGTGGTCTTTCCAGCTCGCTGCATTACCTCGTATGATTCATAAGATCAAAACGAATCATAACAGTAGGTGTCTATCTCAAAGTCTCTCATGAAGCCGGAACGTGCAACCTCTGCGTGGTATGAGAGAGAAACTTAAAGATATCTTTAAGGCCAATGCGCGTACGCAGAAACTATCGGGCAGCAGCGATAGTGGATTGCTACGAAGTACTCGGACTGCGCTGAAGAAGGAAATGGTAAACCACTTCCTTATTCTTACCAAGAAAATTCAATGAACAGACAATCAACGATGTTTCAAGTTATGGTGCTGGAAGATGAGACCCCCAGGTCGGAAGGCACCGAAAAGATGACTGGGGAAGAGTCAAGGTCGAGTACAATTAGTACTGTAAATAATGACGCTATTGAATCAAAGCCGAAATGAAGTTCAATCGCTGAGCACTACAGATACAAGCGGAAAGACCAAAGCTTTTTAAAAACACATAAAATTGGTACATGGAATGTAAGAAGTATGAACCAAGGCAAGCTCGAAATAGTCAAATCAGAAATGGATCGAATCAAAATAGACATTCTTGGAATAAGTGAACTCAAATGGACAGGAACTGGTCATTTCACATCAGGCAACTACGAAGTTTATTATTCTGGCAACCAAAACAACAGAAAAAATGGAGTGGCCATGGTATTAAACAAGAAACTCGTTAGTTCAGGAATCGAATATTATCCAAAAAACGATAGAATGATTACTATTCGACTTCATGGAAAACCAACGAACTTAACAATAATACAGATCTACGCACCAACTACAGAAGCGGAAGAATCAACA
>OENM01000057.1:0-12538 GCA_900239745.1 Rotaria magnacalcarata
AAAATTCATTTTTTTCAGAGCCTCTTACTCATTGAGGGAATGCTTTTTTGAAAACTTTTATTACCGATGAGTTCTGAAACTCTCTGAGGGTATATAAAAGGGATTACTACATACGATATATGTCGCTAGTATATTGACTTTGAAATATGTGTTAATTATCGACGATACGTACATATATGAACATATATTAGATAGAATAGAATTTGATCTTCTGTACGAAATAACTTTTATTGGAAGAGAAAGTGCCAAACATTTACTAGGGATCAGTTTTAAATACTGTTTACCATAATAGAATATAATATCTTCGATGAAAACTTCGATTGCTTAAACCCTATGGTACAAATCAGTTCTTATCGGTTTCAATTTAGCACACTCTAACCATAGAAAATGCGAAAACTTCTTCAGATCTTCATCAGAATGGTCTGACCAACACGTTCGAATCGATAATCTATTACAAATATTAAAAAAAACGCATTTAACAAAACTTAGTTCCAAAAAACCTTCGAAAATCATTCTACAAACTTATTTTGCGTTTTTCTCAACATACGACTGTTAGCTATGTAAGTTTTGTATTTCCCACATTTCTCCCCTGTTACAAATGCTATCAAGCTTGGGTTTGTTTTAAAGTGTAGCTATGACCTATCACTACAACTTAACGAAGTCGGATTTTACGATTAAATGACCTTTGTTTTCGAATACAGAAATTTTCAACGAGGAGTAGCATTGGATTCTGAATTTTTACATCGCATGTTTCCATGAAAAAATTGAAAAATGAATTTGGATATTTGGGCTTCGTTAAGTTGTAGCGACAGGTCATAGCTACACTTTAAAACAAACCCGAGCTTGATAGCATTTGTAACAGGGGAGAAATATGGGAAACGCCGACACCACCATTTTGCGTCATGATTCTGCAAAAAACGGCCATAGATTTAATATTTTGGGCTGAGATTTTTACCGTGAGATACCTAGCAGTGGACATGTCTTCTATGAAAATTTCAGCAATATTCAATGTTCAGAACCGAAAATGAAAATTAGGGTGCGGGGGGAGCCTTAAGCTATTCGAAATTAGCTCAGTGAATGTAAAGAATACATACGAGCACTATATTTTAGCTCCAATACAGCTATATTGATAAATTTTTTCTTCAATTTGAAATTGCAATTGATTATTTTGATAGAGACGCAATATTTATGAGCCTTTGGCAATGGTTTATATCAACTTTCCCTTGTTTAGTGATGAACAATAATTAGAATTCACAGTTGATGTCTGTTGGTTTTATGGCAGAAAATAGTTCTGTTTATTTTCACCAATATCCAAATTTTTCTAACAATTATAAACTCGAGGCCCTAGTATCTTTACTATTTTGATTGCAATTATCATCGAATAGAGCCAACATGCTCCATTCAATAGTATACAATCTAGAGGTGCTGCTTTCATTCTACAGGAACAATAACTGATATTCTTCAAAAGAATCTTTCTATCTCGATGGAGATGAGAAGATTAGTCATATCGCAGTCATATAGCATGGATACGAAAGGAATGGGCAAATAGATTCAATGGTATAGTCAAGATGATAATTGATGCGTGACTTGTAAACATTCCAAAAATGAATAGTAGGGCCACTTTCTTTTTATTTGAAAACGAAAAATATACTTGTTCGACGTAGATTTACTGTAAATATTTAAATGAAAGACTTACCAGATAATGAGACTGTCTGTAATTGCACAAAAACGATTACATAAAACCATATGTAGATTGGCGTTTGCATTTCTGTAAACGACAAAGAAATTGAAATGAGAGAGAATGTAGATGTAGATAAAAATGCGGCTCAATTTATAGGCGAGCTTGTTTTTCGTTATCAAGGCCAAAAAAATAAATATACTTTCTCATGTAACAATTAATATGTCACAGCTGCATTTAATCATTAAAAGCAATAATAGATAAAGTTTTTTTCTATGCACATAAAATTGATATTTCGCCTTCGCCTTTCTCTTTAATAAAGCACTTTGAAAGGTATATTGGCAATTATTTATTTCATTAGTGGAAAATGTTATTAAATTATTCATCGAAAATCATTTATATCCGGCTGTTACAGTCATATGTTACTATTCCTTGAGTCATTGCGCTGTTATCGATATTTGTTTATTCAAATCGCATTCCTTGATGCTTTATTTCTCTTATATATATATATGTCGTAGGCCAATCTCGGATTCAGGCCAATCCTGGATTGGACTAGGCCATTCTAAGATCCGAGTTTCGACTAGTCTAATCTTGGATTGATGCAATCCTATTCATTAATGTATCAATAACGTTTTAGATAAACTTTGGATTTGAGTCATTTTTTTAAATCATGTTCAGATAATGTCGTTTTAAGTATTACAAGCATTCAAGGCGAAACTAACTTTAGACTCGGAAGCTTATTAAGAATTTTTCATAAAACTTGTTCCCCTAGAGAAATCTATTCATAACTCCTAATATTTTACTTGAATCTTTCCAAAATCTATTGTACAAAGCAAATTGGCATCGTATGAACATGATTTCAAAAACTGACTCAAATTCAAAATTTATCTAAAAATTTATTGATATATTAATGAATAGGATTGCATCAATCCAAGATTAGACTAGTCGAAACTCGGATCTTAGAATGGCCTAGGCCAATCCAGGATTGGCCTGAATCCGAGATTGGCCTACGACATATATATATATATAAGCATAAATGTATACAATGATTACTTTTTTAATTATAACAATTGAGTATGTGAAGCAAAATATCAATCTAGCAAACGCATGCACTTTGAATGCAGCAATAAAAGAAAAATACTATAATTTCATACGTTATTAAAATAACGGAAGTTGAATGGAAAATAGTATATTGTTAATACTTATTCCGATTTTATATGAATAAACTTTCATAGAATATTTTTCTTACTTGAAGCTTGTTGATTTTCTAAGAGTCTGTCATCATACTGTCAAAAGAGTTAATTTCCGCATGTCTGCTCGTATGAATTATTAATATCTGTTTTCGTATTCTTTTTTATTATTTAAATTTATTCTCACAGTCGGAAAATTACCTTTGTAAATTTTTATGCTTTATTAAATATTTGAATTCTTTTATAAATAATTGGCAATCCTTTTTACTAAAAACTATTTTTCTACAGAGAGAAAAAGGAAAGGAAATAAAATAATCGTTGTAACTGTCGTTTGTGCGATACAGATGCTACTGGTTGTATTCAGCATTGTGAAAGAAAGAGAGAGAAAGAGAGAGAAGGAGAGGAAAGAACTATAAGATCAAGTCAACAATCATATTAGGAAAAATATGTCATTAGTTGAATCAAAGTTTTATATTTTCCCTGTTGTTGTAAATGACTAACAGGAAGTTCTATAGCTACTCGATGTTTTGAAAGACTATTGTTTATCGTCTTTTTTATCTATTGAGTTATGAATAACTTCTCATACGTGCATAGGCGATCGTTATACATGTTATTTTCAAAGAGTAAGCTACATTTTTTATCCATGGTAAACAACTCAGTATGATATTTTCTTATTTTTCGAGCATCTTTTCCTTGGCATATTAGAGATATTGTGATCTTTTTATTTATCTACTTAATATTACGATCTTTTTAAAATTTACAATAAATCTAGAAGTATGATATGATGACGTGGAATTCATAGATATAAAAGATTAGTTAACTGGAAAACACGTTTCTAGTAAACGTAATAAAAATATTGGTATTGTTTTTTATAGTTTTTGAGACAACGCTGAGTGAATGAGTATTCCTGCATCTCTCTCTCTCTCTCTCTCTTATTTGCAATCACGTTGAGTGACGATCAGATATTCTCGAGAATAATATAAAGAAACTCCTAGTTCATTTGGACACTATTACTAGAACAATACTGATGCGCGAAGGTCTCATATTAATTGTACATGCAGTTTATACGAAGTAGTTATTGAATAAGCCAAAAATGAATTTCATTAAGTAATACATTCCTACGTAGATCTTATATTTGTTGAGCTACTCATATTTTCTATTGTGTTAATGATCAATGCACACATTATCTCTACTTAAATGTGTGTCTAAGTTTGTATTTTATTTTATTTTCATTGAAGACAAAGTAGTGTCGTCAGCACTTGTAAAAGAAGCTGATTCTATGAGAGATGCTACATTAAACTAACTATATATAGTGAATAAGATATTCTTTGAACTTCTAACAATGTAAGAAAACATTTTAACGAATGGATGGAAAAAGGAAGAAAGGGAATATGTTGAAAACAAGAATATGAGATGAACATGAGCATGTAAGATTGAATCGAGGGTGAGGGAGGCTTGTACTTCAATGTACTCTCGTTTTCAGCATTTTTATCCATCTGCATTTGTATTAATTTTGATTTCGACATTTTTCCTTTCTGCCTTTTTCCATCATACCTCTTATTTTCTCAAGCAGAGGTAGAAAAAAGTTTCTTTTATACCAATAGACAGAGCGTGCTTTGCTCTGCTTTTCTATGCTATTTGATCACTATTCAAATAATATCATAATAGTAAAATTTCGATAATATCTGTTGCTTTTGCATATGTGCTGGTAGCATGGACATGAATGTTCGTGAGTATTTTTTGAATAACGTTTAATAGCAACATGTTACAGAACTACGATTTACACTATTGGAAAGAGGAGATGAAGGCGCATCGAACTGCAAATTACTGATTTTTCTAACAGGATTTTTGAAGTGTTCTTATTGAATTTTGTAACCTTCGGAAAAATACAGTTTTATGAAAAAAAGCAAAACCAAAAAGTTGATAGAAAATCGTAGTAGAGGTCCATCTAGAATACGTATCATCCCCAAATAATTAAATTTAACACTTGAGTCTTACGCAGTTTGTAGATCTTCGATTAGTGGTTTGAATATGAACCTGATTATTGAAAATTCACTGTAAACAACTCATGAGATAGGTTTGTTCTTTGAAAGGCCAACTAAAAGCCTTACAAAAAGCTGGTTAGAAAAATCAGTAATATATGGTGCGATGCGTCTTCATCTTCTCTTTTCAATGGTGAAAGCCGCAGTTCTATAACTTGTTACTATTAAACGTTAGTCAAAAAATACTCACGAGCATTCATGTCCATGCTACCAGCACATATGCAAAAGCAACAGATATTATCGAAATTTTACTATTATGATATTATTTGAATAGTGATCAAATAGCATAGAAAAGCAGAGCAAAGCACGCTCTGTCTATTGATAAAAAAGGAATTTTTCTTCTACCTCTGTTTGAGGAAATAAGGTACCTCGCTCACTATTTTTTGATTGCCCTAAGTAATACTAGATTTCATGTTTATTCATTGCTGACTAGGTATTATTAGTAAGGAAATAATTGATGTTTGCTTTCATTTAATCATATATGACATTTTTGAACAGAATATTTTGTCTAGAGGCAGTTAACATGTTATTACTTACGTGTAAGAAAATTAATTAGTTATAACAAACTTATTCTCTTTTAAAATTCCCTTCATAAATTCCTTTTAAAAGGGTAAAATGAGTGCATATCTTCGAACGAAAGTACAAATTTAAAGAGGAATAAAAATGTTAACCAAGATCATGAAAAAAAGTTAAAAATTCAAATGATTTCATAGAAAATCGCGTCTGCAGACAATGATATGAGAAAAAGATTAAGGCCATCCCCCCCCCCTAAAAAAAAGTCGATTTTCGTCAAAAAAATGAAACTTGAGATAACACCATGAGGTGATAGCCCATGTTCTGCTCTTTCATGATCACCACAGTTTTTTTTTCCAAAGACCACTTTTTAACCGAAATTTTTAGTGATCTTTGAGAGGTCCTCTATGTCAAAAACGATTTTTTTCGAAAAAAGGGTGCGGGTGAAGATGACATACATAAGTGACAACAACACTAATCACAGTCACATACCCACGTAGGACAAGTTAGGTCAGTTTCCTCAAAAACCGCGTGAAAATTACAGAAAATTTAAAAAAACAGAAAAAACTTTTCGAAAAAATGTTTTTATGTTTTTCTCAAAATCATGTTTTTCTCAAAGTCATGTTTTTTCTTAAAATCATGTTTTTCCATTTTTCATCCTAGTTATTTTACCTTCAACTATGTTTTTTCGAAAATGTTTTTTTACCATTCGCTAGAGCATGTAAAGACGCACGGCATATTGTGCTCCGATTTTTGAAAAAGCTTTTTTTTTATGCCCAAAAAAGAGCGCCTACAAAATTCACTTGCAGTTTTTTGGCCTTTTTTCAAGGACTTTGAATCGTGGAAACTTTTTTGGCTTACAAAATGAAATTTTTTAAAATCAGAGCACGAGATGCCTTGCATCTTTGCATGCTCTATCGAATGGTAAAAAAACATTTTCGAAAAAACATAGTTGAAGGCAAAATAACTAGGATGGCAAATGGGTCATTTTTAGCCAATGTTCACTTTATAACTTCCTTAAACTTGCATATTTCGGGCTGAAATTTTTATCGTAGGCTAACCCCACACCCAGTCTCTAAAAAGTATTTTTCGTTGAAAGAACTCGTCTCTATCTGATAAGTTAGTAGACAGTCTATTTCTTACAAGAATAGTAATTATAAGTGAATTTAGAAAATAAACATCAGTAATATCTGTCTCACTAATGTTTTATATTTTGGTGAAAATAAAAAATTAAGATTTATTTTTATTTTTTCAGAGTTTATATAATATTAGTGCCAGTTTTGTTGTTTGATGCTTTTTTGTATCCAGCAAACGTATACTCTAGTGTTTATATTATCATTACCCGAGGAAATTCGGACACTTTTCTATGCTGCACTTGCTTTTTTCTTAGCTCTTATATGACTATTACTATTATCACTACAGATGGTAACACAAAAAATAATTGATGTCTAATCGTTAAACTATATCGTATTGTTTTTTTTTGTTTTTAGCATAAAAAAACTCAGTTTATTTCTCTCTTCTTCGGGAATTTAACTTTTCTCTAGGTTTAGTCCTTTTTATGAGTTTTTTCCACAGGTTTGTGCCTAAATATTAAACAACTTCGTTATTCACATCTAAAGGTAATTGAATCGTCAATGTATTCATTTTTTTCAACGAAGAATAAATCAAGCAAATGAAATATGTATATTTCGAGCTTAAATGTTAATTGAATCAGAAGGAATTTGGTAGAAAAAAAGAAACGTTCCTTTTTTTTATTCATTTTTGAATTCCCTGATCTTCTTATTAATATTGCTTTTTTCTAACAACGATAAAATTTTTCTCATATCATGGTATTCTGTATAGAAGCAATGCACTTAATGGCGTCAAATGCTCATGAGAAATATTTTTGATCTTACCAAAGAGAAAAATCGAGTGTCTGCTTCTAGAATATCTGAATTACATAGGCTACTTCTACTGTCATAAATATTTATAAATGCATCCATATGGTTTCCGAATAACTATATATAGTATTTTCGTCTGTTGTGTGTCTAGAAATGGTCGACTAGTTTTTAATGTGAATGTTGTTTGTAATATCTCTAGAAACTATGTCTTACTCTACCCTTAATAGTTCTTAATCGTTTTCTTTTCTTTTTTTTTCTCTTCATAAACTTCAATCGAGTCTATTGAGTTTCTATTGCCTTCGAAATATTAGTTAAGTAAAATAAGTTTTGTAATCTATTTGTTTTTTATAGTCAAACATTAATTTGTATAAGACTAAATGGTTAAAAAATGGTTTTTCTATTCAGCAAGCTACATGATGTTTAAAGTTGAGCGATTCTGAAACGCAAAAAACCAGATGCAGACATAATATTAATTGAAAATTATTCTAAACAAAACTTCATTTGTTTTTCTTTTATGATTAATAGTGTGATGCAAACGGTGCTATTTCTATGTATATGAGAGTAGAAAGTCAATTACAATGATAGTTTCATATTTGTCATCTTGTAAGTCGTGTTATTGATTTCTTCCACTTAAGTGACTATTTGTGTCATCCATCTAGAAAATAATATTTTCTTCTACTATTTCATATAGAGGATACGAATGAAAAGAAAAAGGAAAAGAACTGCTAAAACAAAAAACATTCGCAGTACTATCAAATGTCAATTACCAACTTTTGTTTTATATATATATATATATATATTTTTAGATACAACTTTTCATAATAGTTCTAACAATGTCTGCATTGGCGAATTTGGGTCTTATGATATATTTTGCCTTGGTATCACTTATAGGTACGCTTGGTAATGGGATAATTTTATTAGCTTATGGAAATAGATGGAATTCATCGAAATCAACATCAGTTATATTTATACTTATTCTTGCTTGTGTTGATCTATGGACATGTCTTATTGTTGTGCCAACTATTGCTGTAATGGAACATAACATGTTTGAAGTATCAACGCCTCTCTGCCGATTTTATTCATTTTCAAAAATTCTTATTATAATCTCATCTTTTATCATGTCATTTATTGCATTAGATAGATTTTTAAATATTGCGGCACCACATTATCAATTATTGAATCCTTTTCGCGTTAAGGTAAGTGTAAAAAAACTTTTCATATTCTCAAGTGAAAGTTAAAACAATCTATTATGTAAAGTTTTCAACATTAAAAGTTTTAACTCTAGCATCACTCTTATTGAAATGTTGACTCATGATTGTAGAACTTGTTTTGATAAGAATTCAGTTCTCCTATTCATATCATAGTGGGTCATTAAAGTACAAAAAATGCACATTTTCTGTCATTGAATTCTTTGATTTATCACTGTATTTATTGAATTTTTCTTGTATTAACATCATTAAAAAGCTGCTGAAAACTAGAATAATTTAAAAGGAAACATAACTTCCGCTTTTAGTATATTAAAATAAAATAAGCTTCATATTTAATAGGTGTTTATTCTACAAAATGCGCCGTAACCTACTTGAATAAGTAGAACAAATTTTAACTCGTATTTATGTACTTCATAATAATTTATTTAATAAATGAATACTGTTAAAAGTAAACTAAAAATATGTCGTGAATACTAACGTACTGAATTAATTTCATCGCGAGACATCGAATGCGTTTTCTATTATAGTATTCTTTTGTAGAAAGTTCTCCGCAATTATCCAGGGGTTCTAAATATTACGTCTCGTTGATCAAGTTTAAAGGTGCCGACAACCGACTAATAGGCTCGATGACTATGTACATCGTGAAGATTGCAAACTTTTATTTTGAACATTCCGACTGCTTTCATCTATGTTTCTTGTTATTTCATGCATTAAGTCGNCCCCCCCCCCCCTGTGACGACATGAGCGTCATTGATGTTATGTTAGTACCTGTTTGTTTCTTTTTCTAGCTTCCCTCTCTTTTTCTCTTGTTTGTTTTTGCGCCTAATATTGTTAATTCGTTATTCTTCTCTTTTCTCTTCAAGCTTCTTCGTATATCTCTCTTCACTGAGATATACCTATACTCATTCTATCAATACCTTTCGCTCATTATTCAAGCGTATCATCTCTGACTACTATTTTTCTTCTCTATTGATTAATTACATATTACTTTTCTTTCTATTTGATTGTTCATTACAATCTAATGCTCTGTCAGTAGGAGAGCTATAAAAGTCGCGCTTGTTTTAAATTAAATCCAACACCAATACGCAACTTTTGTCAGAACAGAATTTTAAAATTTGCTTTAGTTCGTGTTTTGCAAGTATTTTATTCGAATAGGGGTCAAAATTTGGCTAAAAATGGCCACCTGTTGGTATAGAATTCAACTTTTCTAAGTTCAAGAATCAAATATAAAAAATCTGATCGGACAAGATTTTACTTGCCTTGAAGCTTCAAAATAAAAAAGATGACCTTAATATCTTAAATCGCTTGAAACTAGTTTCCTGTTTTCTGACAAAAAACCTTGTTTTGAGAAAAACGATAAATAAGTTTAAGAATCATATTTTTTGTTTCAACTCGAAAAAAATTCGAAGAAAAAATCTATTTGTTATATTTTTACACTGAACCTTTTCGATGATGTTATGAATGACATCGCCTCGTGCTACCTATAAACGATCTCTTTGCTATTAGCTCTATTCTTTCAACTGGCGCGCCTGTACTTATGAAAAATGAGAGTTTTTAACCTAATAAACACAACTAACATTGCTTTTAACCCTTTCAATTGAATGAAATCGATAGAACTATCATTTCTGCACATATGCCTTATATTTCTTCTTTCCTAAACTGATTTCTTTAATTACAAGACAGCGATCTGTGACGCAAGGTAAAAACAATCGTCGCCAGGTCGAGAACTGCCACTTTTTTATTCGGAGAACATTTTTATGGAAAACAAACCTCATATTCGTGATCAGCGTACTGAATAAGCTATGCCTATATCAAACTCCTGAAAAAAAGGAAAAAACAAAATTTCGTTTTCGGTAGGATGGCGAAGGCAATATGGTTTCACAAAAAACACAATTTTTCTTCAAAAAAAAGTACACTATTTTGTTCAGAAAATAGTTCGGTCAAAAAATGACCTTACCGCCACTTGTCTTTTCTCGAAAAACAAGGCAGTGTGGTTTAGTATTTTTTCTATAAATCCCTTAAAATCGAACCTTGTTTAAAAAACTTGTATATATTCTGAAAGAGGAGATTCGGAGGCATCTACCCATGATAAAAACTCAAACTTTAATCTTTTCAAAAAAGTCGACTTTTTTAAGGGGAGGGGGAGGGCGACCTTAAATTGTTTCTTAATGAAAACAACATTGATGTGAATTATACAACACGATCTTTTTAATAAGAGTTCAGGTCATAATAAAATCATTTCTCACTTGAGCTGGTCACCACAATAGAATTTGACCTGTGTACTACGTTATTATTTTGCAGTCTTTTTATAAAATGCTTTTTTCATGCACATCATTGAAAATAATCATAAACACTGTATACAATAAGTATTTTGATTATCTGTATAGAATCCATCTATTCAATAGATGTTTTTATCATACAAGCAACATTATCTTTTTTCCCCTTAAAATTATTTCCGCTGTCTTTCTTGTTCATTATTTATTCAATTCTTTAAAATATACTTGATAGATTGCAGAGTTTTTTCTTAAAATTTACAAAAATAAAAGATTTAAACGTACATTGAAAAATATTTTATCGTGATGATACAGTATATTGATCAGATTGTTTTTTTTTGTCGATCTAAATCTAAATAGACGATATATAATTGAATTAAATAAATGATACAGATTATGACTTGAATGATATATGAGAATTTAAAATAAAATTTAAGACATAAATTTCTATTTTTTTTCTACACTTTACCTATTAAGAACAACTGCTGGTATTCCCTCAAATTATAACTAAATACTCATTGATTTTCACATAACGCTGTATCAACCAATTGGTATATAGTATGAGAATGCTGCAAATAACAACTGAATTTCATTTGTAGAAGAAAATAAAACAAAAATTATTTATAAGATCATTCATAAAGAGAAATGTATAAAAGCATATGCTAATTCTTATCACGTTCAGTTGTTTTTGCTAGAATTTTGTATTGACATGTGACGTATATAATTTTGATTAATGGTAAGCAATTGTTAGAACATACATACGTAGTGTAAACTTCTATTAACATTTTCTGTAGAAGAATCATTCGATTTGACTTGACGGATCATAATGACCTAAATTTTATGTTAAATGTTCTTCAGTTTGAAATATTCGAACAAAAGCTAGACGTTTGCCTAATTATTATCTTGGATGGTCTCACACAGCACGAGTTTCTTTTCTATGTAATGATTCATCTTATCGAGTAGATTTATTTGTATTTTTATATAAACTTTTAATAGTTAATGCATGCGTATAACACTGCGACGAAGATCATATTTCAATTTTCAATCAATCATTCATTTCTGGTTGCGCTTTCGCAAAATTATTTGCAATGAAATTTTAATGTTGCGTGACAGTTGAATGTATATCATATTCTGTTTGCTTAATGAATTATTATTTTATGCACAAAATAATCACGCGTTAAATACACTATGATCTTGATATGACATAGTTTCTCATAATAATGCAATGAATTCAATAAAAAAAAAGACTTTTCGATCGCTGATTCACTCAGAGAATACTTTGAAATCATTAAGATACTACAATCCATTGTGATTATTAGTGAGAACTTCAAGAATACTCTAATAGAAAACAACGGAAATTAGGATTCGATTTTAGTCTGAAAGACTTTCCTAGTACTGATAATTATCATTCAACCTTCTATATTGACGCATTTTAGATTGAACATGCTTGTATCTTAGTAAAAATTATCAAGTTAGTAAATTAGAATATGAGTATGTCTTCCGGATAGAATTGAATTATTATCATGCATTTTGTGAGCAAAACAAAAGTCTAAACTTGTGTTTGTACAAAGGAAAATGTAACGCTCTGCACGCAGTCTATAGTGTTTGTTGCGAAAAAGATGCGACAGTCGTTCTTATTTTGCATAAAATAAGTAAAAGCCACTTCGCAAAAACTCAAACATATATTAATAAGTAAGCTACCTAATATGTCCGAGATATTAAAAAATGAATCTTTGCTCCAGTATGTTTTTTTT
>OENM01000057.1:12551-133171 GCA_900239745.1 Rotaria magnacalcarata
ACGTTCTCCATGTGCAAAGTTATCTTTACACTGGAAAACGTATAATATTCGTAGTTGATTTCATGCACATTAAAAATAGTTCGATTTTTAATATGGTTCATTTTTCGAGTCATATGAATATGAACTACTCTTTTATTCATTCAATCGATTGCGTTATAGTTTCTGTTTGTCAAAGTCATTTTTCTTGTCGAGAAAGTGACTTCTGGTAGTAAACAGTTTCTTGGCACGTTTCGTTTATTATTACTTTGGTCACATTTAGTAATCAAATTCGTTAGCAAAAAAATTGCTTTTTACTTACGTTTATCGTAAATGGATCAGCTTGTACATAAAATTAGATATTAATGTAAAGAAATTCAGTCTCTCTCTTCTGGAAAGCTGCTTTCCATGGAAATCTATTTAGATAAAAAAAAATTGTTTCCTCAAAAATAGTTTTTTCCACTAGGAAAGTTCTATCATTTTTGTTCAAGAATAGTGCCGCGGTAAATGCGGAGACCGTCCGAATTCCACGCGACGGTGTAACGCTCCCGTTCGAGTGTGGCCTGTGCACAAAATGTGGCCTTACGGTACCATTTCTTCTCATCACATATATTGCCTTTATCTTTCTGTCCTTTATATTTGTCTTTATCTCTCATCCTACTTCGTTCTCTCAAATGGTTGAGTATTTAAACGTGTGTTTTATATGTAATCAGTGTGATTTATGATTTGAAGAGTTAAATAAAGTGTAATACCATCATCACGGACATCTCTTCTATCTAAAATCGTCACAAATAGTTTATTTGATGAAGCAACATTCAATTCTAAACACTTCTAAGCGATTTTTATTCGATAGACTTTAATATTAATACATAACCTGTTTCTATAGTCTCTACAGCATTAACATGAAAAACATAATGTAATTAATGTGTTCCTCATTAAAAGACAATTAATTTCCTCTATCTAATTTTGACTACATTTTTCTCAAGTCGTTTAGTTAAGCTCCGATAAATGCAATAGATAAATTTATTTACTTATTAGAATCAGACGCTTTTGTGAAGCATCTTTTCGATCAGCGATTTTACCAGTGTTCTTGGAGATACAAAATTCTAATCTACATACTTCAAAACTTCTTATCAATTGAATTTTATAAAATTCATCTAGAAAGTTAGCTAGAAAAAGAATATTTTCAATTTTTTTTCTCAACAATTTGCTGATAATTATTCAACTTTATACAAGATAACAATTCTAAAACACATTTTCGAGTAGAAAAAGCTTTTAGTTATATTAAAATCTATTGAAGTGAATATGATTAAAATAAATATAAACCGAAAAAGTAAAAAAAAACATTTTATTCTTTATTTTATCTTCTAGTCATTATTAACGTTATTTATTTTAATTGGCATTGGATTAGGCGTATTAACGGCATTAGCATTTTCGTCGGCACCATATCGAGAATCGTATCTTGCTAATTACACGCTAGTTTCTTTCAATGAAACAGAGAAATCAAGATATTGTTCTGAAGAAATATCGATACTACTCGACCATACAACGAACTCTTCACTTTATCAAATGCAAAGTGCAATTCTAGAAATACCCATTCCTTCATATACCAACATAACAAATCTGAATTTAACTCACCTATCAACTCACGTACGATGTTTTGCTGATACATCAATTATATCTGAAACAATACGAGAGATTTTACGACATGTATCAAATAAATTCTTTTTTATTTCAATTGGTATTGTTACTGTATTTTATACAATAACATTTGTGTTGGCTTTACAACGACAAAATCCTCGTATACGTGCACTAAAAAAAAGTTTAAATGTTTTGACTAAATTCAATTCTCATTCACAAATTTCTCATCAAGCGAATACTCATAATCAACAAGAACCGAATGATTTGGTACTGCCATCCTATTCAAAATTATATTCTTCTGTTAAAAAGAAAACTTCAACTAGTAAATCTAGACACTTATCGACTGATGACAATGCCGAGTATGCTATGTCTAATATTATTAGTAATGACGAGTTTATTGATCAAAATGTTCTAAATGAACCAAGAATTGAGTTTTGTATAAGCACATCAGAAACAGCTTCGGATGATTTGCAAGCATCAACAGAAAAATTCTCAAATTTAAAACAAGTTTCATTTCAAATCGAAGATAATGATAATGAAATAATCAATAATAATAATGATAAACAACAATTATCGTTTAGGACAAATTCATTTGATACAGGTTTATATCCGAATACAGAAACATATTATACATTTCAATGTCCGTGTTCAAAAGCCCGGCAAATCTTAATTAAATTTCATTTTGCATATCCAACATTTGATATAAATCCACGGTTATGTTGTAGTTCTTGTTGTTTAAAAAAATCTCCATCATTAAATGAGCATGAATTATCAATGATAAACTCAACTGAATATGAAACATCATCATTACCGAATACTCAAGCCAAACATTCACTTATATCAAATAGTGCAATATTAAGAAAACAATTACATCGTCATCGTTTAAAACAAATACGTATGGCATCAACATTCTTATTAATCACTGTTTCATTTGTTCTTTTCTATTTACCATCAATATTAAATGCTGGACGTTATATAAAAAGTCCTTTAATAATTTATTATTTATATTTATGTACGCATGCATTAAATCCAATTATTTATTGTTTTATGAATAGAAGTTTACGTGCTTATGTATTTACAATGTTTAGATGTGGACCTCGACGAAAAGAACGTAATATTATAAGTGGAGCAACAACGACTCTTGAAAGATAAATTTAAAACTAACTATCATGTGTATGTTTTACTTTTGTTCCTTGTTGTATATGTAATTGTGCGCAAAATTTCATTGAGAAAATGACAATAAAAATCGGTAATTTGATCAATAAAATATATTCAATCAAATAAATGTCTAAAAAAAGAACAAGATATTGATCCAGAGAGATTTATCAAGAGTTTATCGCCAGAGAATTCCGAGAAATCCATATAGTGAGTTTTCTGTTTGATTATCGTAGACTTCCATTACCATTAGTATTCATTCTATTTTTATTTCCAAATCTTATGGGACTCAGTTGAATAGCACTAATACTTCTGACACACTGGTTGAGATTCAGCTTTATTAATCAATGAAAGTATTAGTGCTGTGAGATTTAGTGATTGTTTTTCATGAATCATATAGTTTTGCAATTTCTTTTACTAATCGCTCGAGGATATGCTGTATATTACCATTTATAATCACATTTTCACACTTTGCCATAGAATTTGATGTTATTCTTGGTATTTAACTCGCAAAGATAAATATTGGAATTTAGAAAAACTTCATCTTAGCCTCAATCAGCATACTCCTTGACACTTATTCATTAGTGTTTCTTACCTTTAGACTACAATGTTTTTTTTCCATAAAAGTTCATTCGTCATATAATATATCTTCATTATACAAAAACATTTTCTATCCAAAGAGACAATATAATCAATAAATGATAAATTTAAAATAAAACTATCCTTGACATCTATTGAGTATGACAATCTTCTTGCCAGTTTTCAGTCTGTTAGACGGAAACAAAGCCTTTTGTAGACATCTTATAATGAAAATAATAGAAAGTAATACAGAATTAAAAAACTAAACAAAATGGTGCTAGCAAAGTGTTGGTTGAAATTAAAAGACTAAGATATTGAAGCATGATAGTATGAGAATTAAGTTTTCTTTCTTCAGAATATTTCTACAGGATACAATCATTTCTAAATGCATAAATCGACTGATTTTAAGTTTCTTAAATATGTCTATGCAAAAAAGAAATTCAATTAGAAAACACTCGATTGTGATTCAACAGTTCTGATGAATAAGAAATAAAAATGTAGTTCTTTAATAGATCAAACAATTTATTCTTTTTTTACAATTTAACGATATATTCATACAATTTTTATCATCTATATTGGAAAGATAACGCTAGTAATTGATATTTTACATATGTTTGTCGATACTTTCGGTCCTATCTATTTATAGCAGAGTTATTATTTGATAATTATAGTCCTAATGATCATATTGTCTCTCTGAAACAGAACTTCTCCCATTCTATTTACAGTAAAAATAGACGATGTAGTATCGAACAAGAAGCAACAATCTATTAGAATTCATATTAAACAATGCTGGATACTCATGAAGACGAATAAGAAATCTTGAAAATGATCGCATTTGTGTATTATGAGTAGCCCAAAGTTCGCCAATATGACTTTCACCAATCGATCTTTCTTTGCTGCTTCTTTGACGCAAGAATAAAAAATAGCAATATTCAGTACAAAAACAAATGAGTTGAGCCTCATTTTGCGAAATCTAGGTGAGGCTCAAGCCTCATGGGTCTCAGTGGCTCCGCCGCCACTGTATATAATATGGACTCTTCCCTATTCTAATACCGTTTCTATTATGTTCTTGCTGACTTGCCGAACAAACATTAACTTTTGATTCATAGTTGAGCGGTTCCCCATGTAACAAAAACTGCATGAAAATCGGCGGTTAACCGCGGTTTTACCGGTCAGGTTACTGGCTCCCATCAGTAAAAATTGACCTGAATTTACCACGGTTACCGCTAAAAAAAATTGGTTAACCGGTTCGTCTATAATCATTGACAAAAAAGTGTTCCAAATCATCAATTAAACTATTTTAAACATCCTTCTTTTTAAATTTTGCATGTGATAAACATGCGCAAAAAACCGGCGGTATACCGGTCCGGTTACCGGCTCCTTTTACCACAGGAAGGATAAATACAGCGGTTTATCGCAAAAAATGATCCGGTATTTGCAACATGGGCCAACGCCTGTCGTTATTATAGTGAACTTTTCGAGTGAATTATCTTGAATATTGGCGAATGTCCCTCATACATTCGCCAATATTGACCAATGTGAACATGATTTTCGCCAATATTGGCAAATGTCCACCTAACTTTCATTACTATACCTCGCGGACATTCGCCAGTGCACCCCCTGGACTCTC
The DNA here is from genome assembly GCA_900239745.1 of Rotaria magnacalcarata. NCBI lineage: Eukaryota > Metazoa > Rotifera > Eurotatoria > Philodinida > Philodinidae > Rotaria > Rotaria magnacalcarata. The sequence continues at coordinate 17,533 of OENM01000057.1, forward strand.
GCCAATAATTGGCGAAGTTCGGCCATCCCTTTATTTTGCACAATGAAATTTTCAAATTGTACTTCTGTGTCATGAAAGAAGAGATACGGGCGTGCTGACTTGACTTATAATGTTTTTTAGAAGCGATGCTTACCAATAGATAGTTGAATGAATTCAATTGATTATTCCCTATTCTATACAAGAGAATGCTATATAATGATGTTTCAGTTTCAGAGTTGATATAGGAATTTGAGCACTCGATTATAACTTATTAAATCAGAGTATTTAAATCATATGATATGAATTTCTTTGCCATATAAGTAACCCAAATATAAATGTTTTTATGAACGAATACGTAGATGTTTTGGTTGACTTTGCTACATTGAGGAGTTCACTTGATCACTGATAAAGGCAGCGTAATTCTACAGTCAACTTTAAAATACATGACCTACGGTTTATTCCAAACATTATAAACACTGATATAGATGATGAAACATTGAAATATTTTCAAATTGACTTTTCTGTTTTTATATCATACATGAAAATCTTCCGTTTGGGATTTGTAAATAGAAGTTAATCATAATTATGACCGCATACAAATACAAATAGACTAATTTGATATGTAGCAGTATACGGCTTGCCCACGTAACGCGCTACTTCGCCGCGGAAGTTTTGAAATTTTTTTTTCGAGATGGAAAAATTGCTATAGATCATTAGATGTCGATTGTTGCGCTGGTTACGAATCTAGAATTTTTTTCCTTGAAAAAATGAAATTTTTTGCATCTTAAATCGTATTTTACAGTTCCAAAAACATCGTATTTTAAACTTTTAAACGAAAAAAGTTTTTGGAAAAATGTTAAACATCGTACCAATCGATACAGAATTTAATTCTCTACAAAATGGCCAGTTAATTTTTAAATTTCACTCTTCAAGGCAACTTTTACATTGTTGTAGAGCTTTCAACTTTCAGTACTGGTACGGAGCTTCCGCTTCGATGCAGCAACTTGATTTTTTGTACAGTGGTTATATGTAGAGAATCGACTAATGACTACGAAAATAAAATAGATCCGACTATCTTAGGGGGTTCAAAATCGAGCAACAAAAAATAGTGTCACAGCGTTACGTTATCTTTTTTCAGTTTTTGTTTTGAATTATGAGAGCTAGGAGAAAAATGTTTTTACCACTGGAAAGCTCGTTTCATGCTCTACAAACTTGGTTTCAGGTCCATTTTAATTGGAGATCGTCGTTCGCAGAGAATTAAACGATAAGTGAGAGCGTTGGAAACTCAGGCCCTTTTACGTCACAGTGTTACGCGACTATAAACCATCTCTGTAAACTATAGAGTTCAAGCAAAAGACATCAAATTTATAGTACAAATAGAACTCGTCGAGCTGCGTCGAATAGCGTTTGAATGAACTTTCCAGCTGTCATACTTTTCGAGATATGTCAAAAATCGTTTGCCAAAAGCGTCACAGCGTTACGCTTGGACAAGCCGTATAGTAAAACTAAGAATTTTGTTTACTCTACTCAATTATCATTTGATATGTAGATTAAAATTTCAAGATCGATATGAAAGAACAATGTCAAGATTTCGAGAAAATTCCTGTGGGCAAATCAATAATGTGTCACATGTGAAATGAAATCTACCAGTCAAGTGTAGTATATTGAAAATCAGTTGTTTCTTTAGAAACATAAATGAAAAGAAGGTTTTGTATTACGAACATACGTGTTTCGTGAAATGAATCGCTCTCATATTTGAATTTATCTATTATATTCATCTCGCATTTTACTTAGCGTACTTCTATATCACATTACGCCTATATGTATTTTTCTATCGTCTCAGCCTAGACTCAAGTGCTTGCATCGAGTTTCAATTCACTTTACTTTCTCAATACACATTTCACTTAACCTGTTTGTGTCTGTTATTTACCATAAATGAAATTTTCCATTGCCGGATGAATTCGAATTAGTCAATAGCATCAAAAGAAAACTAAAATTAAAATATTAAAAACATAAACATGCCCAATGAAAATTTCATTGAAAACATACTTTATTATTTCCGAAAACAGATACTGTTGAAAATAGGTCTGAATCTAGAAATTATACAGTGAGAAAGAAAAAGAGGAAAATAATGTAACTTTTGAAAATGAGTTATCATGAATTAATTGTTCGATATATGTAATTATTCATTGGGAAATTGTTGAACCCATTTTCATAATTTTTATTAACTTCTATTTCACTAGCTACTTTAGAGCTCTCTCAAAGCACTCAATTTTCGATAGCACTATTCCTTCGATTGCATAATCGTTAAACTGTAGGAATAAGAAAATATTTCACGACTTGTTTTTCTCTTGAAAAAGTGACGTTAGTAGTTTCTGTTATAATCGAAATTAGATCAAAGATGGCGATCAGCAAAAGTATGCTAATTATAAATTTGACAAGCCCGTGTGATAAAGCTGATGTGTGTTGAATAAAACTTTGATTAAAACAGTATACATGTGTACCGAAAACATAAATTATTTGAGATACTGAGACACTATTCGTATTTATCTTTACATCAAAATAATGAGAAACTAAATATTCATTAAAAATATCAATCAAATAATCAAAACTGGAATCTGCAACTAAACGAGTAATTTATTTTTCATTTTGATTTTCGACGAAGCACAACATTTGATTTTCTTATACATCAATCAATTGCACAATATTTACAAACGATAAACACTGGTACGCTTTGTTTTTTGATTTATTTCATTTTAATAGAAAGATGTCTTATGAAGCTTTCAAGAAATAATCGATTACTACGTGTTTGCCATTTCATTTGATTCTCATTACAGCCCTATTAAACATGTGCGCATACCTGGTTATTCATCAGTATAAAAACTAAGTGATGTATTTTTTGCGTTCGATATGTGATTTTGTTGCTCTCTCGTTTTCTTTTTTCATTCACCTGTTGTTGTCAACTGCTATTGATCGGATGAAAATATATACATATAAACGCATATTTTGTTTTTCTTACTTGGCTTTATTGTCAATGGGCACCGTAAATAAAAGGTTTTACTTGTAGTTTCTAGAATCTTCGTTATTGAACAATTCTTCATATCAAATATACGTGAGGAAAATCCGTTTACTATCATGGCATTGATATCATCGTCAAACTCAGTAGCTTCTGACGCTCGTGATTTACGTAATATGTTTGTGTTCTGTTTATGGTAATGAACAGTTTTTGATATTCATAGGTGCAACTCAAAATCCAGATGCATTTTTACGCATAAATATATTAAATTTTCAAATTCATCGTAGTCAACCTATTGATTTAAGAGAAATAAAAACGCAAATTGAACTTAAAGAAAAACATCGATCTCCACACGACCATGTTGAAAGTAAAAATCAATGATAGTAACGTTACATGCATAAATTTTTTTTTTTATATTTAAGAACCAGCACGACTTAAGTTTCCAATGTATAATGAAAAAGATCAATCTATACCATTTGATGCTGGTATATTGTATAGAATAAAGCGACAGATTATTATTCGAATTCATGCAAACAAGGTTATTTATGTATTTGAATCAGACTTAGATGCATTGAAAAAATTATCGGATGGTCATCGTCATCGAGTATACGTCAGCTTAGTTTTGAAAAAAAAGTAAATTTCCATAGTCTTTTTAGTTCTATTTTACACCAAAAGCTCAAGCTGATATGCTTATTAAATACAAAGGTAGATTTATTGAACATCAACATAAGCATAATGAAGTTTATCGTTCATTTTGTTTTTCTTTTTTAGATTCCTTAGGTCGAACTATTCGTATAGTACATACTAATCAAGTTAGCAATCGCTATGCTGAACGGCGGCAACAAGTTTTTAAACATTTTGGTCATCAATTTGTACCAAAAATATTCAAATTACCAACATTTTGTGCAGTTTGTTCCGAATATCTTTGGTAACTCAATCGAGCAGGACACTAAAAGAAGATAAATTTCTTTGGTCTTTTCTTTAGGGGCTTTTCTTATAAAGGTTTTCAATGTCAACAATGTGATTGCGTTGTACATCAAACTTGTTATAGTCGATTTGCATGTCCATGCCAAGGAAAAAAATATCCTGATGTAAAATACATTTCGTTCGATGAACAATGTGTTGATTATATATTTTATTTATAATTTAGCTCAAAATTAATGCCGCTCATAATTTTGAACAACAACCATTTTCTTTAAAACCATTTTTTTGTGATCATTGTGGAAGTTTTATTCGACCTAGACATGTCCAGCGGTGTTCATGTATGAAAAAATATTTTTACTATTGAAATACGATTTTAGTCAATACTACTTATGTAAATTCAGATTGTACAGTAATTATTCATCGTCGGTGCATATCGAAAGTGGGCAATTATTGTGGATGTGAAGAAAATGTTTTAGAATTATACGAAAAAATGAAAGGAACCGTATGTAGACTGGAAAAAGAACAATGAAAATTTAATGCTTTTGATTTTTAGAATGATTACGAATCAGATAATTTCTATCAATACAATGGTGATTTATATACAATTTATTCGGATCTTGATCATATTGACCGACAACGCGATGCACAAAATGCTATTGAACGTATATCAAAATGTTACCGACCAAATATAACTTCAGGGTTTGCTGTTAGTCATCTTAAGTTATTACGTGCATTAGGTCAAGGTATGAATGGAGCGGTGAGTACGTAGTTTCTGCTTTAATTAGTATCAGATTGGGAAATTTTCTTTTATTGAATTAAAAAGCAACTCAATATTACTAGACTTTTTTTTAATTATTCGATTCAATACAAAAAGGTAAAATAGTAAATTATAGAAATTGTTGAATTGAGATTTTTTCTATTATGATTTGTTACCTCATATCCTGCAGTTCTCTTATTAAAAACAATTATATTGGACATGAAAATGAAGATTCTATGAGAAATTGAAAATTGGTAAGATCTAATCTAAGTACAGAAAAGCACGACTCTATTATTTTTGAAGCAGTAACATTACTCAAATAGGAAACGTACAGCACTATTTTTTTTATCACAAATAATGAAATACACATCTTTACAGTAGATTAATTATAGACGAATAACTCAAAATTATCTTAATTCAGTTCAATTAGATCGGTTGTGCTTTGCATTTTTTCTGTTGAATATAGCATAATTTACGATAATATTCTTATCATCCTAAACCGAGGCAAAGTAGAACAATTCGAACTTCAGGTAATTATCTTCTCCTAAAAAGGAAGTTTCTCTGGAAACCAGCATTCATGGGAAAATCATATTTTTTATGCATAAAATTAGTTAGATTAGCAGTGTGATACCACCAGTTTTACCCAATCATAGAAAACAGTATGATGATGCTTGCTCTATTTTATTTCAGCGGGAATATAGAGTACTGGAATTTCACGCTGCATAAAATACGAATCTTCTAAAATTTATAACAAGAATGTTTCTATTATTCAAATGTTCGAAAGCTTCATAATTATAAATTATCAACAAAAAACTTTTAGAACTTAAAATATTGATTAATTATTCTATTCTAAATAAATTTCTTCTAACATAGGTTTATCTAGTAAAATATGGTCAAAGTCATTATGCGATGAAAGTACTACGTAAAAATGTTGTATTAGAAGGTCAAGATTTAGCATATGTCATGTTAGAAAGAGAAATATTAATGCAATGTCAGTCAAATCCATTTATAATTCAACTTAAATATGCATTTCAAAATGTTGAAAGACTTTTTTTCTTAATGGAAGTCGCTAGAGCTGGTAATTTTTATCGCATACTTCTAAAACAAGCACCAAGACCATTTCGTTATGAACGAATCGTATTTCATTCGGGAGAAATAGCTTGTGCACTTTTATTTCTGCATTCAAAACGAATTGTAAGTTTAATACAATTTTGTATTTTTTGTTTTGTTTTTAAAATCAATTTTAATGATCAAAACTTAGATTTATCGAGATCTTAAACCAGAAAATGTTCTTGTTTTTGATGATGGCCATGTAAAATTAGGTGATTTCGGTTTATGTAGAAAGAGTACTGATCAACATCCAAAAGCAACAACATTTTGTGGTACACAAGAATATATAGCTTACGAAATATATCAACATTATGAATATGATGAGAATATTGATTGGTGGTCATTAGGTGTTATGATCTATGAATTATTTACATTTATTACACCGTTTTATGATGAAGATGACGTGCAAATAGAAGAAAATGTTCTCTATAAAGATGTCTGTTTTCCTGAAACAATGCCAATTGAAGCCCAAGAAATTATATCTGGTTTACTTGAACGTGATCCTAAATGTCGTCTTGGCAATAGACAATCACCGCGTGGACTTTTAAGTCAACAACCTTTTTTCCGGTAATTAAATAAACAAAAAAAAAAAAGAAATCTATCAAAGATAAAATGATTATTTCTCTATGTTCAACAGTTCACCATATACATTAGATAATATTCAAAATCAACGAGTACCTCCACCATGGACTCCAACTGTATGTATATTCAAATTATTGCAATTGTTTTTCTTCTTGACCTATGATAAACTTTTCATTTTCTGATAAAAGTACTTGCAGAAAAATTGAGTGAACCAAATTTGACTTGAATTTTTTCACTTGAATTCTCACAGTTTAAATCATTTTTCCAATCTCAAGTAGTTAAGAAAATAATACATTTTTTATTTTACCTCTTACTAATCGTAGACATTTTACTTGAATCTGATTCTCTATCGCAATCTATGCCAGGTAATTGAATCACGACATTTTCACTACGAATAAATATTTATTCAAACGAGAGAATGTTCTGAAGATTTCAATTCAAAATAAATTTTTCTTCATTAGATGTTGTATTTAAAAAAAAAACAACCTCACCATTTTCTTACATGAGAGATGTAAGGCTGTCATATTCTCAAAATCTTTCAATATGTTGTCAAGAAAAATTTCGATAGAACTGAAATTATGGAATACGCCTCCATTAACTAGCAGATCACTGTAAGAGCACAAGATCAGTTTGACATATCACTACTCAATTTATTGCACTAGATTGTATCGTACAACCCTTATGATTTTGCATTCAGATTAGTGAAATCTAGTTTATGTCTATAATTTGAGTACAAAAAAGGAATTTTTCAGCATCATTGAGCTCTATATTCTATAGGTTCTGATGAAACGTTGAAAAAATAATGCTTGAATATTATAGAAAATAAATTACTTGATTTTTTTGTAAGAAATAAGAAAAATCAGAAGAATCAATTAAGAAAATAAATGTTTTACAAGTTTGATGCTTGGGTAGATACTGCGTAAGAAAACTTTCTTCAAGCACAAAATTTTCCTTTCAACGGTCGTGTACTGTAAGTTAGTAATATTTGTTATATTCGAATCTAATGAATACTGTTCGAAACGCGCTAGGATCGAAATATATTCGAATTTCAAGGTATTCTCTGTCGACGTCATTTATGTTCACAGTACAAAATCTCATTAAAATCGAATTCAACTTTTTCCATGGTACATTCATTATTACACGTATCATTAACAAAATTAGTTCTAGAACTTTTTTTGTAAAATTGCACTTTAATTAAGTGGGTGGTTCTTGTCTTCATTATCCTGTTCTTCAAGTTGTATCTAACCATGGCGGAAAAACATATATTAAGTATTAATAAAATAGTGAAGTATCGGCATATGACATAAACAATGAATATATCGAAGCCTGAATATCTTGACCCGTCAACTTTATTGGAAGTTATTATTTTACATTAGTTCTTTGTCGATGAAAACACTCACTTGGTCTCATATGTGATCACGCTCGTTAACTTACGATATTCAATCATCGTTTATGACTACTTTGATGATGACTATAGAATTGAGTTACCTAGATAAAACCTAATGAGCGTTAAGAAACATATTAGTAATTGTGTTTCGGATTCCATTCATAATTTATTTTTCGAATTTCATCAAAACATACATTGCAAGGTTCTTCTAATATTATATTTAATGAGACTCGATTCTTATTAATCAATGTCGATTACATTGCTAGTGAATCTATCCATCATATGATAAGAATTATTGTACGCATTTGGGATTATCAATTCGAACTATTTTCTTTAGATGATTAATCAATTTTTAATTCTTTTTTTCTTGCATTTTAGTCATTGACACCATTCGAATCAAGTGGTGAAGATCTGCGTCTATCTGAGCTCGAACGAAAGGATAAAGTATTACTTTTATCATCACCACCAGATGCATTTCGTGGCTTTTCTTATGTCAGTCCTAATGCTATAACAAGTTTGTAATGGAAAACAAAACTCGTTTTCTTTTCTATAAATATCTCATTTTTACTCATGTTCGTGAATTTACTACAGCTACTGGTAAAAAAATAGAGAACTTTTTTTGTATAACAGATAATTTTATACAAAATAATATTTCTTTGTATTGTATAATACTTGAGATTTATTGAAAAAACGTTATATACTCATTGACAATAAACTTAAGTATTTTATTAAATTTGTTAAAATTCATACTCATTTTAGATGACCGCTCTACTTTGATTGGCAATATTAAATTTCTTCTTTATTTCCAAATAACTTATAAAAGAATATAAAAATTTTCATATTGGAATCAGCCTTCTATACTCAAGCGCATTCATGATTTTCTTTTTTTGTTTTCATAAAAGAAGTTATTCATTATTAGCTAATGGAAAGAAAAAAATTCACTCCAGTGATATTTACATATAATTAGCGTATGAGCACGCAACTTATTATAATAAACGTCTTAATGTAAGCGTTAATCTGCCTCTATATTCAAACTTTTAGTAATCACACTAGGCTCATAGCATAGAAAACATAATACGAATCTTTAACTTCCTAATCAACTTATTTAGATTAGTTTTACTTCTCAATTTAAGCGAATTCAAAATGTTTCGTGTAATTTAAAATCTTATACTTGATAAGTAATTCTCTATAAAAACACTCTTATGTAGACTATTTTCGTCTTAATTGAACAAATATTTAGTAAAAGAATATATAAAGTGCATATTTCTTTCTCTTGTGCGAATTCATATTGTTTTTGTTTATGTAAGCTTTCAAAAACAAATTCAATTGATTGCAGAATATATAATACTGAAAGAAGACTTAATTAAAACGGTTTATTCAATTACTATGTAAAATTGAAATGAACCTATTCTTTAAAGAGACTAATTTTCTTTGCATCTAATAAGCATCTCATTAAAAACTATTGAAATTTATTTTCTATATTTAATTGAAATAGAGATTTCTTGTGTCAGATAGATACGAAATTTACTGTCGAATATAAATATGTATGTAAGCTAATCGTGTGTGACTATCGATAACTTCAAAGTTTTCAAAATATGTCAGCCACTATTGCAACATAACTATATATATTTTCGATCGCAAAAAAACTTTCGATATCTAGAATTAGTTTTCAAAAATGTTCTTTTCTAAGTTTTTATTATTGAATTTTCTAATATTCCATGCGTTCTTTTTTCACTACAGAAATCCATGATGGCTAAGAAAATACGTTTGAAAGGCATAAAAACTTTAAATTACTGCAGCTAGAGAACCAGTCACTTATATCCAACTAGTGTCAACATTTTATATTACTTGATTGAACAGAGTATTTTTGAATTTAGCGAATTTACCAGTCGATTGTTGGTAACTTTTTTTTCTGAGATAGAAATATTATCAGCCATGATATGATTGTAATTTAAATGAAATTAAAAATTCACTCTTAATATTTTTCTATGTTAGATACCTTTGTTCTGATATTGACCTTGATGAGCTTATATTTACATAAACAACTTTTTTATCTCTAGAAAAAACACGAGTACACAGTAGGACAACTCGATAGGTGTTAATCTCTTAAAGTTCACGTCACTATTAAAAGTATTGTTTTGATCAAAAGAGTCGGCACTTTTGTAGGCAATACAATCTAACAAAGGAGATCAGGAGCAAAGTTTAAAATAAATCCGAAAATCGAAACTGAAAAGTAGACTATTAATTACAAATCATTCGTTGTTTGTTCAATAAATATACAAAAATCCGAAATTTTTTGAAAGTTCTCAAATATGAATCAAGACAAGCATTTTTACCCGAGAATAATTTTATTGAGCATTATTACTGTATGAGTAAAAATTTCGAAAAAATTTCGACGGATTTTTCAATTCATATGAGTAAGATGTAGCATCACAATTCTATTGTGAACTTTAAGAAAGAAGAGTCAATGGGACGTTGAGTCCTTAGTATGATTGATAGCAACTGAGTAGGAGCATTTACTTTGTATTTGTTTACAAAAACAACTGGTAGCATGTTCGCTTAAGTAGTTTAATACATCACGTCAAATGAACACATTTGAAGAATATTGATTAACTACATCAGAAGATGAATGAGAGTTTTCAATCATTGAAGAGTACCCATATCTCGTTTCTATTAATCAATGCTATTCATCTCTCATTAGTATCATTTCTTTTTTGAATAACTAAAATTTCTATTATTTTGATTTGCTTTGCATTATTGATTCTAAATCGAATTCCCTTTTCTTGGTATATAAGAAGTTAAATGCGAAGAAATAATCTCATATGGCATAGATAATTTTGTCGTTTTCCATTGACGTTGTCGCCTACATTCGTCATGCATATAGTAGTACTTCTAATCATCGTCCCTATATTTCTTGCTATAGTTAATGTTCCTGCTTTCTATACGCATAAATTCATACGGACGTTCTTGCTAATTTTATTCTACGATGCAGTTTCCGATTCTTCCTATCAGCAAATGCCAAACTGATCGAAGAAAAGCATAGCTATTCGACGAGCTAGTATTAATCAGACGATTGCCGTCATCGATAAGCATACCCAAGAGAATAAATGAATATAAACATGTATGTGTGCATAGCTGTTGTCATAAGGTCTAGTGAGCGAATAAGAAATAAATTGCTATATGAGCAACATTCGCTATTGAGAAGACATGTGCATTGCAGATGAATCATAACAATGATGTCTTGCATTTATTTGCCTTTCTATGGGCCTAAGGCTCTTTTTACTATATTTTTTTCCTTTTTTTCTTCTCCTGTTCTTCTCTGCTGACTGACCCATCGATGATAGTGTAATCCATATGTGCTTGTCGCCGTAATTTAGTTTCGATGCTTTTTATAGTGAAGCAAAAAAATGAGAGAAGAACAAGCAAGAAACATTTTTTGGTTCGTTCACTATCATCCAACAACGAATTTAATAATTCTGCTTTTTCTTTCTCCTCTTCAGATAGAATGATATTTTTGTAAAGAAAAACATCTATACAACGATAGAAAGAAAGAAAGAAAGAAAGAAAGAGAAAAGGCAGAAGCTACACTAGCACACACGCGCCTGCTTCTATTTTTTTGTTGGTCGACGCCTCTATTTTTTATTTATGGTTTCTCTCTTTTTCTCTTCTTCTTTTTTCTCTTGTTTCAGAAAATACAAACCAGAGCAGGCGTTGTCACTGACATTGGCATGTAAAAAGAGCTCTTTCGCTTTGTTCTTCTTTCTCTCTGCGCTTCTATTCTCTCTTCTTTCTTCGGCTGTTCGTTTATTGCTGAAGTCGAGAACAACAATAACAACAATAATAACAACAACAACAACAACAACATACACAGATACGCACACACATATAGAATGAAGGCGCAACGCGCAGAGCAAAGCACATAGTGGAACAACAACATCCATAATCAGAAAGAAACTATAGAAGACATATTGAGTTTTTACTTTAAAAAATCATTTTGCATAAAAACGTCTTCTTCTTATTCATTACTATGATACCATCAACATTAAAAACAATCTTTGTCGATGGTGATCTCGACGATTCATCAATTTTACTCGATGTACAACATCCATATCGTGATAAAGATCTTCTTCTAACAAATCATTTCGATGATGTCGACGATGATGTTCGCGATCAGGTGAGACAAAAAAAAATGAAACATGCTATTACTAAACTTATCTTCTGTCTATTTGGATATTTTTCATTCGTAACCTTTTTGCTTTTATTTTCGTCAACAAGTACGCGTTGTTATGCTTGCATATGTTATGTGAAGCTCTTAACAAATGTTATCCACCCTCAGCCCATCCTATTTTCATGTTCGCGGGGTGTAGTATGTGTGCTATCGTGTCTCTTCAAATAATGTTGCTGTGAGACATATTTCATATTTAAAAGTTTTTATATATTAAGATATAAGAAGAAGCATACTGTGATCTTTATTATAGTGTCGTAAGCATAGTCAAGAGACAGAAAAAAAGATAAAAAAGTCGATACGACCATCTGATAAAGACCAAACGAGCTTGAATGAAGATATGTTGTTTAGAATACTTTTATTTCAGATTAAAAGACTAAGACTGAAAATTTCAATTGAAAATATTTACTTTTTCTACCCTACGGAAAAAAAGAACGACTATAGAAGGTTTCATATAGAACTTGTAAAATAACCGAAACTTTAATGTTCTATGTTCATTAAAGATGTTGTTTCAATAAAAGAACTAAATAAGACGTTTATTAATAAGATATCAAATTCTAATTTAGTCCATTTTTCAGCGAAAGAGATTTTATAAAACTATTCTTATGCATGTTATGATTGTCATGATGTCCTCAAGCTATGAATAAGCATACATCTTTACCATCATATATCTTATAGATGATGTTCTTTATTTAGTTCATAGAATTATACACAGTTTTTATCTGGAATAGATTATATTTTTTCGCACGACCAATATTTTCTATTATAAGCTTAATATTTTCATTCTTTCAATATAGGTATATTGATTGCATTTTTTCAAGAGAACTTTTGAGACAGTCAAAGAAAGAAAGAAAGAAAGAGACAGAGAGAGAGAGAGAGATGTATACTGTTCTTTATTACTTTTACATCTTTTCATCTGACTGATACATTTTTGCATTTGATGACATACAACTGTGAATTCCAATATGTATTGTCAATTAAAAAAAATTAATATCTTTTTTGGTTCTCACATTCTTAGTTACAATTATACATTATTGTTATTGCTTGAGTTGTTCGCATTCGATCGATGTATCTATGTATGTACTGGTTACATATAAATATAACCTTGAAAAAATGCAAATGTCATTCATTCATGCCTTTCTTTTTTTTCTTCTTCTCTCGTTTTTATTACTTCGAGCAAGTTTATGTGATCGATTAGCTGGATTTAAGTTACCGTTTTGACAGACTGCCGTGAATAATTGGAGTAATAACGAAGGACAGAAATAGCGGGAAAAGTCAATAAGTAACAATGGCAACATAGTTGTTTTCAAAAAAAACAAACAAGAATGGAATTTTACATTCTGTCTTTATTATAAGGATACACATACATTGGCTAATTCTATGTTTATATGATTCATATCAGACCATCTGCATGTCTATGATAAATTTCCTACGCACAGATGTGTATGAGTTTTTTTTTATTATTCATATGGTCATTAAAAATATGTTCGAACGGATATCATTAGTTGTTGCTTTCGGAGAGAAGAAAAGAACTTAAAAATTAGATACAATCAATAGGTTCAACCGCGTCTCGTGACAATCATTAACGTTGACACACTCATATTATTTGACCATGTATATGTATATCTCTATATGTGTGCATAAGTGGGAGAGAAGAGAAAGAAAGAAAGAAAGAAAAAAGGACACCTTGACGATCTGTTCTTCTTACAGTACATAGAGAGCACTACTGACGAGAAGAAAAAGAGAAGAAAAAAACGAGAGCAAGCCGAAGTAACTTTGACAAATCATTAGACAGTCAGCCGCTTTGCACATGCTGGCAAAAAAGAAATTCGTTTGTCACTATTAACAGACGGGTAGTCGTATCAATAATAGCAATGTTCGATTTTGATAGTGATTTATGGGTAAGCGAAACTAAAAGAAAAAATCAAAAAGAAAAAGACTAATGAGTCGATATCGAAAAATAAAATGCATCAAAGAAAACAGTCACAATTATATGCGCTATATGTTGACATTAAAATAGATAAATTTCTTTTTATGATCCCATTTTTTATCACTTCGATATAAGTAAAGGTTATTCTCTAGAACTAAGTTATCAAAAAATAAAAATGAATCATTTTCTTGTTCTTCTTTGTAAATGATTACATGACTTTTTGATAAGCGAAATAGAAAAAAACATACTAAATAAAAGCACCAAGGGAGGCGATGGTTACCAGCCACCTGTGCATATATATATATATATATATATATGATGACCTTTAACCTAGAATAATTGAGTACTTTTGTTCTTTTACTGTTCTATTTAATTGTAAAAAAAAAACGTACATCCAAATATTTTAATAGTTAATATTTTCCTTTAGAACTCACCATTCTTTGGTCTATTTCCTCCAACATCGGATACATCATCTACACTTCTGTCGGCATGTATAAGTCACGATAGTTCAGGTTCAAGTTCAAATGGTTCATCCACGGCATTTTCTTTTACGGATTCTGCATATGCATCATCACAATCGCCACCACCACCACCACCACCGCCATCATCATCATCATCATTATCATCACAATCGCAAAATTCGAATAATACAACCAGTCAATCCATTTCAATCTTGCGTAGCCTTCAATCACAACAGCAACAAAATTCTTTACAACCAAAAACACCGATTAAACCAGTGGCATCAACACATTTATCATTACTTCCTGGTTTAACAACCTCATCGCCAAGTTCAAGTTTATCAAGTGTTCATTCAACAACAGATAACCTATGTTGTGCATCATCATCATCATTTTATACCAAACAACAACAACAACAACAACAACAACAAGATTATCATTACAACTATTGGAATTGCCCTGGATGTCAAGAAGCTTATAAACAAAATCGTCCACAAGTTCTTCAATGTTTTCATTCATTATGTGAAACATGTATAGAAAAGTTATCAGAAAAAGAAAGTCGAAATATATCTTGTCCATTATGTGGCTTAACAACAATGTTGACAGATATTTTACCTGATTATACAATACAAAATAATCCTTCAAATCTATCGAATGATTATATGTTACCATTAGGAGAGAGTTCTACACAATATTGTACGGCATGTAAAAGCTCAGAATCAATGGCTGTAGCTAAATGCTTCCAATGTTCGAGTTTCCTATGTCATCAATGTGTATGTGCACATCAAATAATGAATTGCTTTGAAGGTCATCGTGTAAGTTAAAAACAAAATAATTTCTCGTAGAATATTTTTTATCTATTGATGCGCTTGTCATATTTTCAAGCTTAGATTTTTTCTCTTCTTCTTCGTCTACTCATTTTTCCATTATAGATTCTACTTGATTGATTTTTTTCTTATTCTATTCATTTCATCATTTCCATTGATGTCTACAGTCAAATAGACATGCATATAAATAATCTAATAATAATTATTGAATATGCGTATCCATAATTCAGTTAGAATTTTTTTCTTATTCTTCTTATCTTTCCGATATTCTTATTTTTTTTCAAGATGCACTCAGTCACTTTTATGTTGTCTTTCTCTTCCGGTCGGATCCTATTTCTGCATCGAAGAATTCAGACGCTCAAATTCTTCTCTTTTTTTCTTCTATCCACCATTGGATGACTTGTATATTCAATAATCCTAGCTGATCGCAAGAAGCCAACGAAGGTCAAAGATATTCTTTTTATCAGATAGAAATACGGAAACTAGGAGTTTAGCTTCTGAACTAATGATTATCAATGACAGATTGATTGCACTTACAGAGATAGAGACATGCCCCAATTAGAGCATCATCATTTTACTTATCTATCAACAGCAATTACGCTATATAGATTCAACTGAATGATGAAGAAAGAAAGGAGCAAAAAATGTATAGGAAACCTCTTCCCAAGGATCTGAAGACGTGTAAAGAAGGAATGAAAGAAAAATTGAATTCTAATAAAGAGACTAAAGAACGAAAGTGAATGACAAGCGCATGCAAACAAGCAGAACACAACACTTTTGTCAACTGAACTTCTCTCATTTTCCTTTTCTCGTTTCTTGAGCAACTCAATTTACAAAAAAAACTGATGATGACAATGATTTGTTCTTTTTGTATGTTCATATTCAGTTGTGAGAATTTGCAGAAGGCAAAAACAAAAATCACATTTCTCCTCTTTCGCTAGTCTTAGTAGATAATTATCAAAAAACAGAATGTACACAGTTATTCATAGTGACTGTCGTTCGAATACAAATATAACTAATGTGAGCCTTTTATTAAGAATAAACAAATGAATAGTTGATGAATTGACTTTGTATTTTAGGTTGTGCATATCAAAGAACTTGATTCAAATGGCAATGATCTTCGGTTAATTTTTTGCCCAATACATAAAAATGAAACACTAAAATATTTTTGCGCTACTTGCAATATGCCAAGTAAAACCCTACAAATTCATTTTGACATCATGATAATATTCTATATTCAATTTTCACAGTTTGTTCAACTTGTGCGACAACTGATCATGGTCGTGTTGGACATGAATTTATTTCATTGAGTGATGCTGGTAAATAGTCAATAGATTTTTGTTTTATAATATTCTAATTTCAAACGATAAAAAAAGGATCACATCAAGTAGCAAAATTACAACATATCGTTGAAAATACTCGTCAACGTTTAATAGATTTAAAACATTCACAAAAATTAATCGATCGATCATATACTTTATTACAGGTAAAATAAATTTCTATATAATATATTGCACAGATAAATCAACGTTTTTTTTTCTCTCTTTCTATTAGACTCAGTATAATAAAGCACAGCATGATATTAATGAAACATTTAATTTTTATCGACAATTAATTGATGAAAGAAAAACTGATCTTATTAAAGTAGACTATTTTGCTTGCTTTGATTAAACTTATTGTTTGTGTTTTTTATTCGAAGGAATTGGATAATACATTTGGCGAAAAACAAAATGTTTTAACAAATCAAATACAAAAAATTGATGAAGCTGTTGAACGGGCTAATTTGGTAAGTAATAATAGAGAAAGTTTGATAAACTTCTGTAGACACTTTATGAACAAATTAACCTGCGAGAGAACATATTCTTCAGAAAAAAAATAAGTTGTCCTAGACCTCTCTACGTCACATCCTTGCTACAACGCACTAGTTTGCTGAAAAGTCTCCAAACTTTAGACCTAAGATACCGTAAATTCAAATGAATATTGATAAAAAGAATGGCAGCAAATAGATTTTCCCCCTGTATTAAACAATGATTCTCGCTTGGTCAACATAGGTCGTGAATAGTTCAAGGATATCGGTATTCAGATTTTCTTCGCTCTACGCAATGAACTTATGTTTGCTTGTTTTCTAGTTATTATAAGTTAGAACAGCCGTAGAACTGCAATGCTTCTAAACTTACTAAACGAACTATTTTCCTATTCGTTTTAGCCATTGGAATTTTCTGACCGTTTATTTAAAAATTCATCAACAACAGAAATTTTAATGTTTAAAAAACAACTTGAGAATAAATTGAATGCACTCAATATTATTCTACCCGATACTAATGGTCAATCAACATTTGAATTAGAATTCGTTTCAAACTTTCAAGTAAAAAAAAAACAAATTATCAATGATGTATGTTAAGTATAATTCTTTGCTTTCTTTTCAAGGCTATACAAACCGGGATACGAAATACGTTTGGTTATGTACGATCATCTCCAGAAACAGCAACATTGGCAAGTCCATTTTTAGGAATAACAATTTTCATTCATTCGTCTATCTTTCATTTTAGAATAATCATTTCCAAACTCGTGCACAAAAGGTAACAACGAGAGAGAAATTCAAATTTTTTTTTATTCAATAACTAGAAAACTGAAACAAAAAATCTGATTGTAAAACTAATGATTTGGATATATTGTAGAAATGATTTAAATGAAAAATCAGTTTTTTGACGAAATCGAGTCGAGAAGGAATTGTTTTTTGAACGATTGAATAATTCAACAATGCGTAAAATTATCAAATAAAAAGAAACTCAATCTCAATATATACGACGTTAATCATTCTTAGTGATATCTATTGTAGAATTTTCTAATAGATTCGTTAGTAGATCTCGTCGATTTGATCGCTACTCTATATTCAGTAGTCTTGAATAGAGAAAAGTTGACTTTCATCAAAACTGATAAATCTATTAAAAAAAGATTATTCAAAGATAATTTTCTATTTTACTCATCTATGTTTTTTGTTTTGTTTAGCTAAACAATGAAAATTTCAATAAAGTAATTGGTCCACCATCTGTAACTAGTTGCCATAATCATAGTCATTATCAACCACCAAATAGTCTTCCAAGACTGAGTCCAACAAAATCACTTCAACAACAAACAGTTAATACAAGTCATTTATTAAATGGTATTGATATACTTTCATGTAGTTTACCTCAAACATCAATGAATAAATTTTCAAATTTATCCACATCAACACCAACACCAATCAGTTTTTCATTATCATCAAATACTCTTGATATGCATTCATATGAATTATGGTCAAATGCAGCACAATCTCAGCAGCAACTATCAAGTTCATTAACATCAAGTAATGGTAATGGAAATTTTAATGGACAAGATTCTGTCGTTGATCTTGTTGATAGTTTATCATCACTTGACGGTTATTCATCACTTGCTCAGAATTTATTATTACCATCACGTTCAAATAATTCAACATTAAAACGACAAAAGATGATCTATCATCAGAAATTTGGTGAATTCGGTGTACTTGAAGGGCAATTTACTGAACCATCGGGTGTTGCTGTTAATGCCCAAGGTGATATTATTGTTGCCGATACAAATAATCATCGTATACAAATATTTGATTCTAATGGTAAGTTTAAAATGTTTTGAAACTGTTTTGAAAAGAATTGTTTTTCGCTATGCATAGGACGTTTCCGTTTTCAATTTGGTGAATGTGGAAAACGTGATGGACAATTATTATATCCAAATCGTGTTGCTGTATTTCGTCAATCAGGTGATATTGTTGTTACTGAACGTAGTCCAACACATCAAATACAAATTTATAATCAGTATGGACAATTTATACGTAAATTTGGTGCCAACGTCCTCCAACATCCACGTGGTAAGTTGCAAGTTTCTCATAAATAGTTATATATATATATATACGTATATCGTTGTATTTAATAGGTGTTTGTGTCGATAATATGGGTCATATTATCGTTGTTGAATGTAAAGTCATGCGTGTATTTATTTTTGATACCAATGGAAATGTTTTGAATAAATTTACATGTTCAAAATATTTAGAATTTCCAAATGGTGTTTGTTGTAATGACAAACAAGAAATATTTATATCAGACAATCGTGCTCACTGTATTAAAGTATTTTCATATGATGGACAATTTTTACGTACAATCGGTTCAGAAGGTATAACTAATTATCCAATCGGAGTTGTACAAAATAGTCAAGGTGATGTACTTATTGCTGACAACCACAATAATTTCAATTTAACAATTTTTAATCAAGGTAAAATTAAAGCTTAGACTTTGCCAGGGACAACGAAGGAAATATTTTCTGTTTGCAATCACAATTTCTCAATTAGAAATCTGCATACTGTTTTTTCAGTGGTATTTGTATTTACAGAGGATGTTAATTGTAATGCCGAATGTCAGCCGTTAGCAATCAGACGAAGAACTCTGCGGGATGGACAATAAGTCAATAAGCCGAAGAAAGATCTGCCATATTTCCGCATTATTTTGAGCAAATACGCTGACTTTCTTTTTGTGAGATGAGAAAAAAGTGTTTTTATTCTTAAGAACAATATTGAGAAACGTCATTTTGATTTATTACTAATGACGGTGACATATAGATTCCTTCTTTCTCTATGACTTACAATTGAGATTCTCCTGTGTCACAATGATAATAGATCAATTTGTGGTATTTACAACATGATGTTGAATTATTCTCTGTAGGACGTCTAGTTTTCAATAAAAATTTTAACTAAAAATGTTTATCATGAAAGTTTCATTCAATGGAGTGGAGTGTTCTCAATTGTATAAATACAAATGTAAAACTACTACTATATTTTCCCATAATATTGACAGAGGAGTGTCTAGATTAACAAATAGAAAATAATTTGATATCTCAAAGATAATTGATCTGAAAATTCTCAAACTTTGCCTGGAAAATTCATTTTGTCGAAGCCTTGATAGTGAGAAATATCCAGCGAAAGAATTCTATTCTAAGATTTTGCTGTAATGTTTAGTTCACGTAAGACAATAATTAGAACATGCAGTCGAAAAAATTTTGAAAGGTTAAATCCTTTGAAGGTTACTATCATTAAATACTGTACTACTATATGGATTGAGAAGATGTATAATCAATTGCGAAGCTGTTTAGTTGAAATTAATCAAGAANTACTACATTTTTTATATTGAATTCAATATTATCACATCACATTCATGTTTCTTTTTCAACATTTTTTCTTAATGACATGCATTTCCACATGCATTTTCCTTGGAAAAAGCATGAGTCTAAACTATATTGGAAATATAGATGTTTGTGTTTTCAGGACTATTCTATATTTAAAGTGAATCATTTGATGCGAATAAAAGAGAAACTGACACTAAGTGATGTTTTCATAAATATATTTTCTTTGTATGAGTTAGAAAAAAAAACATGATATTTACCCAGGTCAATGATTCCGAAGTACGGATGCCGTAAGAACCAGCCGGAAAGCGTTGGAAAGTGGAAGTAGTATTCCGGTTGGAAGTTACCGGATGTTTTTCCTATGGATTTCGGTCAGTTTCCTGTGCTTTCCGACTGGAAGTTGACCGAAATTCACAGGAAAAAAATCCGGTAATTTCCGACCGGAATACTGCTTCCATTTTCTAGCGCTTTCCCGTGATTTCCAGTCGTTTCCCAGTGTACCTCCACGACCTGGGTAACTCGACACTACTAGTAATATTATAATTTTTGTGAACCATTGTATATTTTCTCGTTGAATATATATTTTTACTGTGATCTATAATATAAAATGCCTAGATTTAATTTATAAGGTTGAAAATAAACTTTCTTTACAGATATAAATTCCATATTTGACTTTTAATAAATTATTTCTTTTCATAGATGGTCAATTAATAAGTGCTCTTGAATCCAAAGTGAAACATGCACAATGTTTCGATGTTGCACTTATGGATGATGGAAGTGTTGTACTAGCAAGTAAAGATTATCGCATATATGTTTACCGTTATTCGATGACATCGTCACCAGCGATTGGATCTGGTGGAGGCAATGGAATTACGGGCAATAATACAACACCTCCATCACCTCTGTCATCATCATCAACAACACCAAGTAGTAGCCAAATGTTGGGTGCTGAATGCACATCGCCGTCTTTACTTAGTGGGCATAGTGAAACTACACCAATTATCAATAATGGGTATTAAGAAAAAAAGCTACTTCTTCTTTTTCGTTTTTTTTTATTCACACTAAATATTACTGTTCACTTCAAACATCATTTTGTTTTCATTTGTTTTTAAAATATTTATTCATTTCCCTGATTTTCTAGTCTGCACCTGTCATCGCTTGTTGTGTAGCTATTTGATTTAAGTTCTTGGTTTGTTTTCTATTAGATTATTTTTGTCAGAAACATAAGAAAGCCGAAAACAAGGAAAAAAAAGTACAAAAATAGAAACCGTTGTTTGTTGTTTGTTAAAGTTTTTTCTTAACTAATCTATTGCAGTTGTTTTGTTATTGTTGTCTACTGTTTTTTCCCTTTTTCTATTGTTTGTTATTTTTTGTTTTTTATGTGTCTAGTAGTTTTTTCTTTTGTTATTCGGTTGTTTTTCGTTTTATGTATCTGCTGCTATTTTCAATGCCTGCTGCGACAGTCAGATCGATGTCGCTCTATCCGAAAATCATGGAAATTGTTTTTTTTTGTATGTATATAGTTATATCTAGCCTATCTTCGTTTTTTATATGTATAGTATGGTCTTTGTACTTGTATATAGTACTTCCTAATATCCATTCCTTTCCCAGTAAAGAGTTTATCTATATATTTTTACTATCGTATCTATTTATATATATTTTTCTGTGTTCATTCTCAGTATACTTCGAATTAATCAACGTTTCGATCAAAATTAGTGAGCCGTATAACGTTACCTATGATCAAAATAGATGATTTACTCCTGTAGATTTTCTTCCGTACTGTAACTTTTCTCCGACATCTGAGACTATATCATTAAGCAAACGAAAAAAAAAGAAGTCAAGTCAGAGTATCTATATATTGTTTTGTTTCGTATTATTGCAAAAAAAAAGTAAATGTATTTCTTTCTTCTCTCTCTTTCGTCTGTTATGTACTGTGATTGTGCTTTGTGGCGTAGTTTATTTTCTTCTAAAATATGCACACTAAAAGAAAAAAACATACACATTTGTTCGCGCTATATATTTGGTGGTTTTTTTTATACTTCTTTTACTGATGAATAAGAAGAGTTATAAGACGAAAAAAACAAAAAAACAAACAGTGTTCGTTTTTTTTTGTATTATTATTATTTGCATACTCATCACTAATATTTCTCCTTGTTTCTTTTTTTCTGTTCTGTTTTTTTTTCGTTGTTATATGTTGAGTTTTTATGAATATATCCTAGTTATTGTTTCAATTAATCAAAATTTCACTTTTATATAAGTTCATGATTACTTTAATCATAAATTTAGATAGATGATACCAAGTAGAATGACCAAATCAATATGTATATACATGAAAAACAGAATAACATAACAGATCTTTTGATTGATAGTTTTACTTGCTGACAAAAGTCATTCGTAACATGAAAAACAAATCAATCATATAAAAACTTTTGATAAGTCAGAACAAGACATTATCGGGATCAATAGGTTTCCGATATGTAGCCTGTCTATTGAAAGTTTGTTTTAGAAATCAGATCTAATCGAATAGTACTTTGTTTTATCTCAATAATACTTTCTAAAAGAAATATTTGATTCTTGATTATTTCCATTCAATGTCTAGCAGATCGTAGACATTAGTGAGATGACTACAATCATTGAGTTCATAGCAGACGCATCTATCTACGTGTACTAACAAATATTCAGAAGAGATCTGATGAGTACCAGTCGTGAAACTCAACATATCGAGTGCTGGTGTGCGTATTAAACTGTAAGTCGTTAACATAGGATTCATTGGAAAAAAAAACATTTTTTACAACGTGCAGACATCAACTCTATCGAACTATGTCTTCATAGATCATTATGTTCTAATGCTTCAATTAATACTAATAATAGTGTGCTCTATATACACTCAATCAATGATCAGTCAATTCTAAACTGTATATCCACAGTTAGAATAAACAAGTTTATAAATACCGAGGTACATATATTCACTGAAGTAAAATATTTTGCTTTATATAATTTATTGCCCGTTGATGATTCAAATGAAAAGAGAACAATACTTACTGCAGCAACCTTTGTTTAGTGTCACAATAAAAGAAAAACTAATGTAATAAATGTATGAAGAAAACAATAACAGAAAAACAACAAAGCAAGACGTTTATTCTATCTTATGATAGATGATGAAAATATTTGAATGCAATAACAAATTTGAAAGATGCAAAAGTATCCATACGACCTTCATCATAATGTTGTCATGATTTGATTTAACATTCATCTGTTATGAATATAGTCCCCGTGTCATCTCATATTCTTGCAATCGATACCAACGATTGTTCCTATTCATGTAAATCAATTGCAATGTAAATGTTTGGATGTCAAGAATTTATATACATGTTTTTTCAATCGAGAATATTGACCTTCTTAATTATGAATAGACTACGTAGTGTTGTGTTACATTTAGGAAATTTCTCGGGATTTTGTTCAAACAATACATGTATTAGTCATATCTTTTCATCCACATAGCCAACTTACAGTGAATTATGTACTCTAGATCTCCGCTTTGACGGCATAAATCAAAGAAATAATTAAGATAAATATCATTAACTCAAGAATTTAACAGTAAATAATTTAACCCTGAAAACATTTACTATCTTTGACATTAGTTGTGTAATAGCACATAGTAATGTTTTTTTGTGGTGAAAATAAAAAAATGTTAGCTACAATGTAACCTACGAATATTTGATATATCTATGTACGGAATATTTTTAGTGAAAATAAAAATTGTTGGGATAGTAGCTAAGTGATCATAGCTGAATAAGAGATAGGAAGTATAACCAAAAGTTTATGGTAACACACATAAAAACATGATACAAAGAGTTGAATAAAATATGAACGTAGACGTATTCATATCAACTATGTTATATGAATTCGTTGAATTATGAATATTCCCAATATTACTAATATGGATTTCTAATTTAATTTTATCGAACGTATAAATCATTACATAGGTTTCGATCAATGTTATTTTTAATAATAAAATGATCTTTATTCAAAAGGTAATAGTCAATGTTATATTAATTATACCATCTGCTCAAACTCGCTGTGGTAAAAATTTTCTTAGATTTATTTTTCTTCATAATTGTATTACTAATAATTTTCCTATACAATATTTTATTATGTTAACTACGTTTTTGTTGATCACAAAGGATATAACGATAATGATTTAGATAATGATACAAGTCAAAAAGGTCATCGCCAATATAGTTACATATGTATCAATATATCACATAAGCTTGTATTCAATTTAATATATGAAGTGTATTGGTTGATTCTTCACGTGTATCTGTTTAGATTTCATGACAAATTCGTAGGTGCATTTGGCACGGGCAGATTTGTGGTGTTCAATCATCTGTATCATTACATAAATTTTTTTTTTTTACATTAGAGTACTATCATCTCCATATGTGTTTAACACTAATCATGTGCATGCAATGATCATCTTTTCCGTCCTTTTTCTTCTTTTCTCTTTCTTGCATTTATTTATTTTATAGGAAACGATACAGCAATAGGAACTTACTCTTGTAGTTGTCATGAAACGATATGTATATATATATATATATATATATATTTTTTTTTTCTTTTTCTTTTTCTTCATTGTTCAAATAATGACAAGTAAGTAAAGTTCAATATCAACTATGAATCAAAGCGTTAATATTCCTTAAGCTTAATATATTGTTTATATAATAATAAAAAAAGGAACGATTGTCGTTGATGTAGATATTACCCTTTTTCATTTGACTATGTTCAATATGTTGTTACACGATAACGAAGAAGAGCTCATTAAGAACGTATGTTGCTCTCCCATAGGATATGTCATATGCACAATCCTAGAAAAGTTGACGAAACAAACAACATGTGTAAATCATTTTAGTTATTTCTTGCTCTCTCTCTCTCTCTCGGTCTTTTCAGAAATAATAGTACGAGAATGAGTGAGGGTAAAATTGCTGCTCCGTTGTGCATACACATCATTTTCAAGTGATTGGCAACAAAAAGAAATCGTTTCTTTTGTTGGTATTCATCAAGGTTAAATACGATCATCAGAAAGAAAAACATAAGGTATGAAATGAATTTCCCGTATGTATGTTTGGTTTAATTTTCAAGAAAAGAAAAAAACCTATTTTAACACAGTACGTTAAATCATTAACATAAGTGGCAACAATATAAAATGATGTCAAAATCTTATGCAAAAGTAAATCGTAATGAATTTTTATTTTTCACTATTTGTTTATATAGATCAGTTAGATAAATGGTTAACCTCGTTTTTTTCCCCTGTATGCATACATAAGAGGATAAATTCATAGATTTAAATATTATTTCTACTTATGAAGTCATACAAGAATCACTTGATGGTGTTGACAGTTTTCGTTCGTTTTATCAACGCAATTGCACGACTGAAGAATTTTTCTTTTTCTTCTTATAGATTATGTAATATCGGTCGATTAGAAAGTTAATACTATTATGAATCCAGAAGAACAACGTCCAAGTTGCCCAGGATTTTTGGATGAATATGGTATTTGGAATAATGGCTTCGATTGCCCATCATTATCTGGCCAAAAGCGTATATGTTGTGGATCTGAGTCTCGTCGTTATTGTTGTGTATTAGAAAATTTACAAACAAGTTCATTTAGTTCATTCAATCTTCATGAAAAATCATTTTTATCAAGAAATCAAACGAATATATCTTTAATTGAAAAGATTAATTTAACTTTTCTAACGTTACCTATTTTATTAACATGTATTTTAATAATTATTCTTTTATTATTAATTAGTTTAGTAATATTCGTAATCTTTTATCGTCTTTATAAACGAAATCAAAATCAAAAAGAAGAATACTTATCAACAAATCAATCATTACTTGTTGATCATTTTCCATTTTCACCTCCACATCATCAATTATTTTTTAAGAAATCTAATCCTCCAACATATCTTTTATCTCAACAACCAAGAGATGCATTAACAACAAGTATATCATCATCATCAGCTCGTGTACCATCTGAGCATTATTATAATGATTGGAAAGAACTTTTTAATAATACAGAACAACCGATGAATATGTATCCAACAATGTCATCGCATAGTTTGGAAACAAACGATAATCAATCATATCTTTATTCGAATTATTTGTTTCATGGTAAACACCAACAAAATGGAATTACTGTCTAAAACTTTTTGTTTTATTTCTGTTATAGTCGTTTTTGATACAAATTATTTCTTCTTTTTTATTATTCATAATATATATAGATATATATATAGAAAGAGAGGCAGAAAGACAAGTATATGAAAACGATTTATTAGAACGATAAAAGTTGTGAATTTGTTTCTTTTTAATACTATGTATTAGGTAATAATTTTCAAGGGTCTAAATAGCATAGTTCAATGATAGATCTAAAGATTATATTCATTCTCGTTTTTTGTCAATGACAATCACATTCTTTTCTTTCAGTTGACTACAGAAGTCTAATTTATAAGAACTAACATTGATATGAGCTGAATTAATCAATATATTGAGAGATCATCAATAGGTCAAATATATTTCTGAGTCAAAATTATTTATGCGCCGTCAATCATAAAATTCTTATTTTTCTTACATTACGATCGGTTTAACCTTGTACGTGCTTCACTAATATTGATATAATAAGGCGTTGTAAATGTATTTTTGATGATTGTAATAATTATTGATTATAGAAACCGATGACGATTGAGTATTGCTTTTAATTTCGAGTTTTGCTTTTAGGTTTTAGATAACAGCAAGTAAAAGAAATTGATTCTATCTAAGTAGAAATTACTTAGAATAAAATATTTTATCGATTCGTTCAATTTAAAATCTAAAACTATAGATATCTTTTTAATGAACACGTGTGATTAATGAATATATCATTATTATTTAATCATTCTTATACATTCACGAAATTGGACAATCAGTTTGAAAAATTACAAATATGGCGAGACATCTTGACAATCAGAAAAATCTATAATAAAGTGAGATTGATCAATAATAATCATTTATATCATATATATATATGCTTTGTTTATACGACCAGTTTTACATTGCATCGTATATTACATAATTCCATAGTCTAATTCAGACAGTGAGGGAGAGAGCGAGACAAAATCCAGCGTTGATAATGATATGAAACAAATAAATTATTAACACATGAATAATAATCTTAGCATGATAGATTTTTTTCACCCAATGTTTGATTTGGGCAACCACTAAGTGCTATTACACGTGAACTGTTCGATTTTATCAAAAATCATTTATATACATGGTGAAATCCATTTTTTCTCTGTTTATATGATTGAAGGTTGGTCATAACTTTTCATGTTCACAAATATTGAGACAAGTGTGTACAAGATTTATTCGCATGTAACCCGAAACTCAGTTATTAGGTTTTAATGATCCTTTTACGTAACATATGAAATCGATTTGTTCTGTATAAAATAAATCACTCGAAAATTACATCCAAATAATGACACCACTATGTTCAATAGTTGGTCATGTTTTTTATTCTAGTGAATAAATTTTGACTGTATGCAAATAATCATGTATTTGGATTTTTGTTTTTGAAACAACAGTGTGAAAATACCGTAAAATAAAGTATATGATCATCTTTCATAGAGTTATCAAAACATATAATCTACCAGAACAATTATAAATGATATATGCGGAGAACGACAATGATCTATTTCGTGGTAAGATTATTACACAATCATCTAGCATATGTATCAATTAAGAATGATCCTCTGAACACAAAAATATTTTGGGGAAAAATGTCTGTTTGTATATATTCTAACACATAATTATTAAACAAATACCGATGGGATACATGTTTCTGTACATGTGTGCAGATGATCGATTGATAGTTGTTGTTTAACTGAGTTTTGTACATTCCGATTGATCATAAATTTTGCAATGAAAATGCTTAATTAATTAATTAATTAAAATGTTTGATAGAGAAATATAATACTACGATGTCGAAAATTTTTACAACACCTGTTGATTTATTCCACAATCATTAATATATTTTATTGATTGCCTTTTCGGGTTCATAAATTAATTTTTTGCCGTTATTAGTAAGATGTTGATAATGAAATTAAGGTGCAATTTTCCTAATTTTGAAAAATATGTTCTAGGCTAGTAGAACAAATGTAACGAAAGATTTAAACAAACTAGCATGATCTATAGGAAAAATTAATTTTCTTCGTTCTGATGCAGCATCGATTTTTGTGACTCTATAAAATTTATGTATGATTACAAAAAAATCAGTCACATAAATTATTTTGATGTAAACCAATGAATGGTATTTATAACAGCATCATTTTTCGTGAAACTAATGTATTATAACAAGCCAACTTAAGAATAGATTTAAAATTGTTGTAGCCAGTTAAACATATCAAATAGTTGATAAAATATCTTCAGATATCTATGTAATATTTAGACGAGAATCGTTATATTTTCTGTCTTATTTTAATCATTCTAATATTCATTTGATCTTATCAAATGATATTGAATAATAGAAATGATTTCATGAATTTAAAAACAGTGAATCTAACCAATACAACATATACCTTCTATATTTTCAATGAGTACAAATAGACTTTTATTTAGTCATTGATTACATTTCGTTTTGCCATTTCTTTAATATAGAACTTTTAAAAATTTCTATTTAACAATCAAGAAAATTCGCTGCCATAAGTAACTCAAGCGCTTGGTCAGGAGCAATTGGAAATTCAGGTATTTCATTTGGTGAATTCGAGTACCGAGCTTTGTAAGCAAAATATGAACAGATACGTGCAAGAACCTATAAATAGAATATTGATTATATTTACATCAAAATTATAGGATTTATCTTTGCTTATTACCTGTGAACTGATACTTCGAAAATGAATAACATTTGTTTCATTCTCTGCATATTGTCCTGAAAGAAAGAACGAAAACGAAAAACATGCAATTTATTTCATCGTAAGAAAAATTATCACATAAAACAAGCTACAAACCTGGCCCACTTAACATGGCTTTGATTGTTTGAGAAGTTAGAGCAAGGTCACGTTTAAGATAAAATTCATGTTCATCCGATGAGATCAATTTAACATACATATCATTTGGAATAGAACTAGTTGGATTCATTGTATCTTTTCCTAGTGTTGTCATCATACTTGTTATGGGCTCGTGTAGATTTACAATAAAAGTAATTGTGCTTTGGTTTTAAAATAAATTTTTGTAATAATAAAACTAAACTTGTGAAATTGTCTGACTTTCTTATGTTGTTGCTAATATACACAGAGCATTTGATAGGCTGTTGAAAAAGTTAATTAACCATTCAGAAGAGTATGAATATATATACCAATATCTAGAGGCATCTTTTGAAAAATAAACAAATAGTTTTGTGACCTATATACATTTGCTATTTTGAAAGACATTTTCTCGTTGTCACTCTAAGTAATGATCTAGAAGCAGCATACGAACATTTTTCATCGATAATAGAACGCGATATGTTTGATTTGTGACATTTAATACGATATTAGCAACATTTGTCAATGTCAGTGACGTTGCGACAAGGCTTCAGGAGTTGCAAATCTCGACTCTATATAATTCAACAATGTATTAGTCACGTGCTACAAAAATATATGCTCTGGAAAGTTTATACTATGAGATTTGTTTTTTTAGATACTAATTGTCAATTTGATTTCCAAAAAATATCTTTCGTCTTATCTGTTTAATGTTCATTTCTATATTTTGTTTAACTATAAATAATTTTATTAAAAAGATGTTTTTGACAGTAAAAATGAATTCTATTGCTATCGTCTTCTATGAGTTTGAAGTTTTTTCTTATAGCTATTTCACTTTATTTCTATATTAATTTTATAAATCATTTCAGCATTATCACTTATGCAGTTGACATCTATGGTTTTTATATCAACGCCAGCTTATATTGAATAAGTCAGGATATTCTTCTTCAACGTCAATGCTTGTGTTCTGAGTTGCTTTCTATTCTAATTAAGCGTACCGTATCTAGTCTACCGTTGATAATTGATCGAGCCCATCGTTGCAGATCAATCTGATGGCAACAACTACGAACTTTGAAAAATACTAATTGTTAAAGATAAAACTAAGGAGAATGAAGATAAATTAGTTTTAGATTTCGTAAACATTTACAACTCGTTGCCATAGTTATGAAAAAATACTTCATTCAAGTTCAAATTTAAATCGATATATAGGTGCTTAGAGTTTTAAAGGTATATTCAGTAGAGTAGTTGATAATTAAGGCGTTTTAGGAAATTAACCCTTACGTAATATGAAAGTTGATGTTTATGTTTAAAAGATAAAATTTATTGTTAAACTGTTTGTAGTGGATTGAATTTTGTTCTTTAATATTTTTCTCAAAATTTCATTGTGAAAACTCAAGTATTAATTGAACTACTCCACTCCTATGAATGATATACGAGCCTAACAATGATCATGTTGATTTTTGGGAAACTCTATGCTCTATATTTTAAATAAAAGTCGTCAATATGAGAGACTTTGTTTCTTGTTCATCGTTTCAACTAAAACCTATACTTTTCATTAAAACTATCAAGATAAGTAAATAACATGTTCATGTACAAAACATCTCAAAATCAGTCGAACCAAAACCATAACGATGATTGTTAATTTTAAACATATTTCAGCGAGATCAACTACGCTCTAATATAATCATGAGTCATCGCATCTGTATTTATTACTAGGCATATTTGTTGAACCTACGTTTATAATTCACGTAAACACTTTACAGTAACAATAGCAAAGATAAACTTATTATCTGAATCTTAGATTATGAATATCTAATGAATGTTCCTTTCGAATTTATTTCTGATTCAGAGTTCAACCGTATCGCACAGATTATTACGGTTATTCAAGTAGAATCAATTTCATTCTAAGCCTATTATGAAATGCATTTCTCTTTTACTTACTTATAGCACTCACGGCGATGAGTTATGCGATTAAAATTTGTTTAATAATTCATTTTTTTCAATCAACTAAATTAGCTGAAAGCTTCACAGTTCTCTGAAATGTCAGAGTAAGATAATTTATATACTTTCTCATGTAAACGAGCTAAGGTAATACAGATAAATTTTCTTGTTTAATTTTTTTCAAAATAAATAGTATTGAGTTCTCCAGAACGTTATGTCAATGATTAGATATCTTTGTCTATTAAATTTAAAATAATGAAGTTGATTCTACTTCGAAGAATCTGCGATCGATTATCTATGAAACATTTGAAAATTAATATTTTTGTTACTCTTTCACTTACGTGTTCGTATATTTCTTTAATCATGTATGTTCAAAAGAAAATAAAATTCGATAGATCGTAATATTTCTAAACTATTGTATTAAGTAACTTAAACAAGATAATGAGTTTTTGTTCTTCTAACAAAAGACGATATGAGCAACTGCCGTTTCAAACTAGACAAGTGTTAGTGGCTGATGTAAATATTTCTTGAGGCAAAAATTAAGTAGTACTTTTCTTAGGTATGGTATCATCCAACTAGCATCAGTGATTTTTTTGATTAGCTACTAATTATGCGATTCCGAATAATGTGACAAAACACACTGTTATTCGAATTTTCTGTATTAGAAAAAAATATTAATCATTCTCACCTAAAATACTAGACGATCCGACTATTGTTTTCTAATTTAGCAAACAAACAATATGACGTTTAGTATTCCTATAGAGAAATAATTACATAGGAAACTCCATAGTTTTTGTGTAAGAATTCTAAAAAAAAATTATATCCAATCGTAAACCATAGATTTAGTTATGTATGGGAATTCCGAAAATCATGCTTAGTTTCAAAGAAAAAACAATTTCTTACTATCGAAATCTAGAAATACTATCCCGTTGTGTGATAGTTGAAGTGAAAGTTATCCTCTTCTAAAACTAATGACTCTTCCCAGTATGACTGAATGTTGACAGTCGCGATCAAAACTTATCATGTTATTCTATTGCTTAATGATGTAAGAAAAAAGTGGAAAAAAAATAACGGAGAGGATAGTTGACATTTCTTTTTTATTATTTTTTGCGAGTTCTTGATTACTACATGGATCTTCTGCCTTGAAAAATATGATCTAAAATAATAACCGCCATCATGTTCCTTCGTTATATTTAATTATTTTGACCAACAATAAAATTATGCCCATGCTAAGAACTGTTTTTTTTTCAAACAGTGAATTATGATTGATTAATAAATAAATAAATGCGTAAATGAGTACTTTTTGATGAAAAGCAGTACTCCTTAATAATGCAATTTAAAAGATAATTTTCATTTGAATATGAGTATCATAAATCTGATCATTATTCATATAACACTAGACAACACTAGTTAAAATAACTAAGGTGGTTCATAATTTATTCAATGTAATCTCTGCTGTTATGAACTATTCATAGCTTTGCCAAAGCTAAAAAACAACAAAATTTTTTTTTTAGTAATGTCATATCTACTAGAGATTTGAAACAAGAAAAAAGTGAGTAGCCTAATTCAAATATCGTAATTCCCTTAATTATTTGGATTCTGTGAAAGATTATCTTCAGAAATGAGTACTCTCGATGTAAAGCAAAGTGTTTGACGATCCTAATCAAAAACTCAAGTAAATTAGCCTAAATGTTAACTATGTGGAGGAAAAGTACTGATGGCGTAAAAATAATTTCAATGAATACTTATCTTCAGGCGTTAGTTAAGTTAATAATTTCAAAATATCATGATAATGTTGTTGTCAGAAAAGAATTCTTTTGTTTTTTTTCTTCCGAAGCTAAAAGTATTCAAGAGATAAAACTTCATCAGATATATAATTAATCAAGTATCATCATCCATCCAATCAACTTATGCAGAAGCAACTATTTATTAGTTTTTATTTGACACTGTAAAAAAGGTTTTTTACAAAAGAAACTCAACTTAAACTTCCTTATCGGTGCCATTATTGAGAAAAAACAAATAAAATGAAAAAAAGAGTAATTGTTCCCGAAAAACAAACAAACGAATGAGTATTAATAATAATATATAGAATCACTCTTACGTTCAATAGTTCAGATAGATCAGTATGTTAGTTTATTTTGTTTACAATTGCATGCTGTTACAGATGACTAGACTGCTGGTTGTCTTTCCATATCGTTTTTCAATAATTAACTACTGTCACTTTCTTCAACAGTTGCAAATGGAATTGATGCAGTTGACTCAACTTCTTCAAAAAATAAAGTCAACCATTTTTTCTCTAAACACTCTTCTAGCTGTCGACATAATTCAAGTAAATTACGAGATTTCTGAAACCAATCATGATAGATGACACCTGCCGAATGCATGCGATGACCAGCATCCGGCACTAATAAACGACAATGCAATAAATCTTTCAATTCTTCTGTTACATTACTGAACACTTCATCTTGAAATAATTTTGGAATATTATCAAGTTGTGGCATTATATCCATCTCTTCATGAAATGGAAAATAGCCAGTTATACTGACAAATACAATTACACCAATAGCCCACATACTGGAACAGTAAAAATTAAGCTTGTAACAAATGTTTATTGTATAAAATATGAAAACATACTCAACAGTCTTATTGTAACCTTTAGCACGACGCCATTGATCAAGAGATACTTCAGGTGGTAAATAAGCAGCAGTGCCCACTTTTGAATAACGTAATGAATGTTCATGAATTGTCCGAGCATAGCCAAAATCGCCTACACGGAAATATATTGAAATAAATACTAGTTCATAATAATCCTTCAAAAACTTATAATTAAGTTATTCAAGTCAACAGAATTTTTATCTAGGAATAACAGCTATTTCAAACTTCTTGAATTATACTATTATTAGTATCATGAATAAAAGATCATTTGAAATGCTGATGTTTGAATTGCATCAGAGAAATATGTCGACAAATCGATAGTACATTCGGAATTTTGGTTTCGACAACGATAGTTCAACAATATTTTAAATAAATTCAAGTGATATTAGTTATCAATAGAAGAATACATACCCACTTTTAAATGCACTACATCATCAGGAAATATGTTGATTAAAACATTATCAGGTTTCAAATCACAATGACTATCAAAAAGTATTAAAAAAATAAAAACATAGTTTAGATTTCGAAAAACAATTCGAATTCATTATTTTTACGCAATATTTTTGAAATGTAGATATCGAATAGCAGCAACAAGTTGAAAAGCGAGAAATCTTGTAACATCTTCACTGAGACGAGATTTTGGATTTACATTCGAAAGGATATAGTTTAACATATCAGTATCTAATCGTTCAGTTACCAACAGTATATGTTGTTCAAAATCAAATATACCTTCGAATTTAAGAATACCTGAAAATAGAAAAGAAACTTTTATAAATTTCTATTTCTTTTCTTTAAAATAAAACCAACCTGGATGATTTAATTGAAACAAATAAGCAGCTTCTTGTTCGATATTTTCTCGATCTTTTTGTGTACATTGTGTTGTTTGAATCTTTTTTATAGCAACACGTACACCATTTTTACGCATGGTACCACCAAATACCATACCGAAACGTCCCATACCAAGAATTTCTTTTTCATTCATATCATATAGATCTGCAAAATCTTTTGTATCATTTTCTGTTCCACGAACCATTTTAAATGATGAACGCGCTCTATGATCTTTTGAAGATTGAACAGCTTCGTTTATTGTATCGAGAAGTAGGCAAGCTAATTTTTGATAAACTACAACTTGAGATGATGGTGCTCCGGATATACTATCACGGAATTGGGAACCATTGAAAACTGAATTTGATGATACTTGATATCGAAAACCTAAAAAATGAAATTTAAACATACAATATTAGTAAGAATAGAATATAATTAGTTTCTTTAACGTAACGAAATTTTGTTCAATGAGTCGAATTTGTTTTGTTTACAGATAAATCAAATTTACAAAATATGATTTCTATTGGAAATTCTGTTTTTTTTTCTTTCTTTCTAAGTTTTACCTTCAATTTCTGATGCTTGTATTTCAAAATCATGTTTAACTCCATTTTCATTTTTTTGGGTGAATCGAAATTTTTTCTTATCATATGATATTTCTGTACGTTTACTGTGTCGACTTTCTCGCCCAAATTGTCCTGTTGCTAACCAAACACCATCTTTTTCATGAACATTTGTTAATTTTAAATCTTTTCGTTGATTTGGTTTAATATACAATTGTGATGTTACGGAAGATCGAGTATTCGCTTTGACATTTTGATCTAGTGACGAACGTCCATTCTTATTAGCATGAGTTGCTGACAAACTTGGTGTTACTGGTGCGTCTGCATTGTTTAACGAAGCACTTTTGTTATCATTATTTTTATTTGAATTTTGTAATACCCCTTTTGTTGATTTTGATGAAGTGGAAACCGTTGATCCTGGTAAAGTCGTTGATATAACTGATGCGTTAGAACTATGTGAATGTTTAGAGATTGTAGAATTGAAGAATTTGCCAATTTTTGTTCGTTTTGATGAACTCTGAGATACACTTATTAGATCTTGATCTGTATATACTTGCGCTTGTGACATTGAGCTAAGTGTTGAACTTGATGATGTACGACTCACGGATGAGCTTCGTCTTGTACTTGAACCGGGACAATCAGCTGGTAAATGTTCAGCACATTGATGATGATAGTTACGCCGACACGTTTTACATCGTTTACCCTAGTTTATTTTATTTATTTTTTTTGTAATGAAAGAAAACGAAGATGTTGATTCATTCGAAGTAAATAATAACAGTAATACATACTTGTTTTATTAAACCCCACATAAAATAATCACAAGACGAACAATATGTTGGCTTTCTATAACTGTATTCAACAAGCATATGATCACGTGGCGGAATTACTGTTTCTTGGCCTGGACGCCATATAATTATTTCAATGAAACATGTTGGTGTTATATCAGTTGAGCGTGTTATTAATTTTAAATTTGGTGGTTGATGATCAGGTGATATAAGAAATAATTTTATGTCGTGACGATGATTGTTAACTTCAAGGCTACCAATAGATTTTGATACGATTTCTACTGCTTGTTTATGAAGCTCACTCAGGATATTAGGATTTGCTTTATCGACTTGAATTGATTGATAAGTTATACCAAATTTTAAACAAATAAATATTAATTCTTGAGATGCCTGTCGTGCTTCCATTTTTTATTGTTGCACTTGACAAAAATATTTTATTTTTTCATATCTAAAACATAAACAAGGAGTATAAATGCATTTCTTTTCTTTTCTGACATGTTATTTGATTTATTTTGTTGACTTTTTTCTTCCTATAGGTAACTTGTCATTTGATTATTCTTAATGAGTATGATTATCTGTGACAATGTTTTCAAAATATTAACTATAAAACATTGACCCTGTCATTTTTTTCTCATAATAAGAAATAAGAAAAAACGGAAATTATTAGTGCATTTTTTTAAAGCAATATGCTAAGCATAAGAATATTACTTTCATGTTTGTATTAATTAATGCTTGAATACATCCTTTATCATTCAAATATTATTCAAAAGAACTAAGTAGAACTATTGTTCATGTTTATACCTGCATCTATGAAAATATAAGGAACTTACATTAGAAGTATTCTTTACCATAGACATAAGCTGATGTTGCTTCCGTTCTGTGTTTTTGCATATGCATTTGCTTTTTATTATACAAGAAAAAATGACTTCGTTTCTTTTTTACCATTTTTACCTTTTTTTCAGCTAAATAATTGAATGACGAAAGCATAGTCATGACATTTTCGTTCTCTTTGGTTTCATTAAATAGGAGAAGTAGACGTGTGGGTTCATCATGGCTATTTTCACATACTTTCTATTCTGTTTAGTTAGTTTAATGAAGATTCATTCTATATTCTATTATAAACGCTATCAGACATTAGCTATTCTATGAATAAATAATGAATCTTAATCTTTTCAAGGTGTTCATTCATTTCTTTTTTCTAAATCTAAAATGGACAAATAAAATTACAGACAGATTTCAATTATGATCGCAATAATATAATAGATAGAAAAAAAAAACTTTCATGTGCTCATCATTTATATTTAATAGATCTTAATAATTGGATTGTGTTAACTCTACCGTATAGGGAAAAAAAAGATATTCAAGCAAACAGATAAGACTCACATTTTCCAAATATTTTGATTGCTTTATAAAGAGAATATTAAAAAAGTACGAATACTCTGTCAATATTAATAGTATAGATGTTGGTTCTCGTTAACTAGAATAAATTATACATGTTTATATCTTCAGCAGAGCCTTTAATATTATTTTGTTTTAGTTTGTAAACTAAAATCTTTTGTTCATTATAATATATCAAAACTAAACAGCTGCCATAATTAATAATTAAAAGAAAAAGAGAGTCCTATAAACTAAAATGATCATTGCTCGTTAAGAGTATGTTTATATTATAAAAGGAAAGAATCGAATCTTGACTGAAGAATCCTTTCTTACCTTTTTTCTCGTCGTTTATTTGCGTGTGTTTTTATTTTTCATTCGGTCGCGATATGAAAAATATGAAGGTAACTAGTTAGTAATATGTAGTGATTGTAAAAAGATTTATTTAGATTTCAGTCTTAATGCATTGCCATCGTTGCTGTTACGTTTCTTTCGCTTGCTGTGTTCTTTTTTCTTTTTTGACTACAACATACGCACATTTATTAAATACACCTTGTGTTGATGGAGAAAAGAGAGAGAGAGAGAGAGAGAGAAGGAAAAAAAGCAAAAACATTCAGACTGTTTACCAATAAACAAGCATGTTTATCGAAGACTATACTTGCAGACACTTTTCTTAGCAGATGTGCATTCTCCGTTTATTATCTATCGTTTCTTTTTTCTTATATATATTTGATTATATTTTTTTACAGCAACATAAGCCTTATAATTCGATTTTTCTTTACTTGACACATGCTCTTGTCGTCATAGTCGACTATAATTTTAATATTGATCTTATTCTATAGTAGACGTATAAATATGCAGAGCATGGTTGACATTTACTGATATCTCACCTCTCATGACTTTTGTCAATCTATGGAAGACGTGGTCCTATCATCTAAAAACATATTCATGTGAGAGTAGATGGTCAAATGTTGATACACAAAAATGAAACGATAATATACTTACTAATACAATCTCAAAATTAATAATCATTATGAAATTGACGAATCTTTTATTTTGTCTAGTCTTTTAAACCCAAATATATATGTATATATATATATAATCTTATTTGTATGGTGAAATAAAATATTAATTGTGTAAAATGAGTTTACTTCATGAATATAATTGATTTTGAATACTCATAACAAAAAAATAGAATTCTTAACTAGTTGTCATATAAATAAAAATAGAATAATTATTTACATAAATAATATATATTTCACTAGACGAATATTAATGATAATACTTCTAATTAGAAGAAGAAAAATTAGAAATTACTCTGATAATGTTATATATAACAAAAGAAAAAGAATGAAAGCATGAGGTTTTCTGATAATCACCAACT
This sequence comes from Rotaria magnacalcarata, assembly GCA_900239745.1. Taxonomy (NCBI): domain Eukaryota; kingdom Metazoa; phylum Rotifera; class Eurotatoria; order Philodinida; family Philodinidae; genus Rotaria; species Rotaria magnacalcarata. The sequence goes on from OENM01000057.1 coordinate 56,487, forward strand.
TCCTAACTATTAACAACATGATGTGTTTGCAAGTGAGATAATAGAAATAGTGCTGCAGACACTTGAAGAATATAAAGAAAATAAATTTCATTACAAAGGGTCACTAAAACACAAGCAGAAGTTTTCTTTGCTTGTTTTCATTTGAAGCAGGAAATGTGAATAGAAATTTTTTAACCGTCAATGAGTCAGTGTTATGGTGCAAACAGTGAATTCTCTTTGAAAAAAATTAAATCCGTTAATTCTCACTATTGTAATAAGAACTTTAAAAAGAATGATCATAATGTTAAAAATTTCTAATCTCTTTCAATGAATATATTTCTACTAAACTAGTCTGACCAATAAATAATAGAAAATGGTGACATAAAAAGAAAAAATAACGAGAGCAAATGCTAAATAAATCTTTTCAATGACATTGTATCAATATAAAGTATAATAATGATATATTTAAAATATGAATTTTAAAAAATGATCAATAACCAGGATTCACTACCTTGGTAATGTTATACTTACTATATTTAATCAAGCATTTTGTTAACATTTTTTCAAGAACGTCTATTCGAGTAAAGCAGCTGATTGCATACAAAATAGGAATTGGGTAGCTGTATTCATAGAAATTTATGTATGATTATATCTGAAACGAGTAGCATGACTAAATATGCAATATATATATATATATAAACTTAGAAAATATTAATTCATTTATATAAATGTAAAATAGCATTATTCAACAGAGTACATGTGCACGATGTTTATTCAGTGCAGGAAACTGTCAATTTTCAACATAATTAGATCAATGTTATTATTCAGTGTTTCCGAAAATTGTTAAAGAGTAATGTTACTCACTTGGGAATTTTCCCATTACGTCGAAAAAACCAATTCGGTAATTTTCATCAATTGGTTTGCTGATTTATTCTTGGCGCATTATTCATACGTTTATGTTTAGTTAATATCTAGTCACATGTTAAAGAAAACAAATACTACATTGTTCTATTTCCTATAGACAAATATTTACATACGAGTGATAAATATTGTCAATCAATAATGTAATTTTCTTCTTCTTCATCTTCTATAACTCATAGTAAATGTAAGAGCTCTTCCTACAATTACGAATTATATGCATGGTAGAGATTATCTTTTTAGAAAAAAGAAATAACATATCGTTAGTAAATGAAGATAAATGTATGACAGATTGATTTGATTAAATTACAAATACAAATCATTACAGTAAAACTTCTCGATAGTGGACACCGTTCTGACCATGAAAGCGTGTCCACTATGGGGAGGTTAAGTATTTTTCAAAACTAATTTTTTTTCTCGAAGAAACAGAGATATTTTCTAGGTATATGAAGACTGATAGTGAATAAGATAACTGGCTGGAGCATATTGTTACTTCTCTCTTCACGTATTTTTACTGTTTAAAATAAGGAAATCAACAGTTGAAAAAAATATGTGATAGAGCTCTGTTTTGTCACCTTTGAATCCAGATAAATGTTAGTTAAGTGCGATTTGAGTTCGAAGATGAGAATATGCAGTTGAGGCTGTTGAATGGATACAAAAAGATGAATTTTTCTCATAATTTTCAAGACCACAGACAAAGTTGGCAGGTTTTCCGCCACAGACATATCTTTCTCCTCTTTCGCTCTCAACCTCAACTAGTCACATCAGATGTTCATTATCATCCCACTCATCGAGAACAGGAATGGAAGAATCGATGTCGACGAATTCAGCAGTCGTTAATTGCTGATCATCGATTCGAACCATTCTCTCCAAGCTCTTACGTAATGTCCACTATACAGAGGTCCAATTTCGACAAAAATCACTCCACGGGACCGTGAAAAGTGTCCACTATGAGAGGTTTTACTGTAATTAATCGGAAAGTATTCATATAAAAAACAAATTTGGTTTTCCAAATTTGATTTGAATAATCAACAATAAATAGATATAAAATGTTTGTCTTTTTATTCGAGTGAATGAACATGAATTTATTTCTAAACGCATCTGCATCAGCGCTGGAACCGGTCCGGCAGGATCGGTTCAGAAAGTCTTACGAAACTGTTGATGAAGCAAAATTTTGAACAGTTCAGAAGGAAGATTTGATTGTAATCATAAACACAAGTAATAAATCTTAAATCTCATTTTCTTTCACAGTAAAGAGAAATCAACGAAAGTGTGAGAGCAGATCAATTTAGTTGGTCGATATGCTGTATTTTATTGACAGTGTTATTTTATTTATCATACGTAGTTGTGAAACGATGATTTGATAATAAAATTTGAAACCTATATTTTTTCTTTTCTACAGATTTGTTGATAGCTTTAATCTTATTTCATCAAGAATGTAAATTCTCTAAAGTATATTTTCAAAATACTTTTCCTTAGAAGCTTGATCAGAAAACGTTTAGAGCATTCAGCTATCAGCATTTATAACGTGAGGAGTTGAGTCATAAGATTTGAATAGGCCTATTTAACCATTAACTAATTGACATCGTTGCTGGAACTCACGCTATAAGTTTCTACCGTATTGTGGTCATCTGAAACAATTTTCAAGGAATCAACTCCACCAGCTGTTGCCCGATTTGCCGGAATTTCACAGATCGGGTTTATATTATGAATCTTTTTGTTGTCTAATCAATTAAAATTACTTTCTTTTTCTGTAAACAACTTGGTTTAACAGAAATAATTTTTTAATGATTTATACATATTCATATCATTTACTCTAGAATTCTTCTTTTACTTGATTTACTTAAGAAATCCACATATTCTTGTCTGTTACTAAAACTAGCATGGGAAGAAACAAATGGTATGCATTCGAGTATTTCATTTGACATTAGAACAACTGAGGCAGTGCTAATAATTTTAGTAATAATTTCACTATGTAATGACTGTCGATGTACGGAAAAATGGATATTCGTCATGCTGAAGTTCGACGTCGCCTTTCCAGTAGGGAAGGTCTTGGATATTAAAAAGGATCAATATTTTACATTTTTGTCTAATTCAAAGTCTCTTCTTAATATAATCAGATTCAGAGAATGTTAACACTAATATAATATGGTATCTATTTCGACCGTTGATAAATAATAGTTTATTTGTACCTATAGTCTATTTTACTGGGCATAAAGTGCATTGTGAGTAAGTTGAATTCTATCTCGCGACTCGAAATTATCCTATTTATCAACGTCATCGAATTATGACATAGTAAAGAAGATCCTGCCGTCTGTGTCAACACTGATAATTAATATTTTCACTTCATTATGAAATTCAATATGGAAGACATCATCGATAGTAACCTCGTGGTAGGTTTTTGCTACTATAAGAGAGTTCTGCTACAACTCAGTGATTATCTCAAAGACATTTAGTATATGATTCTTAGATATTGTTTTTTTTTATATCTCCTATATATTAATTAAAAACAGTTGAAATAATATCTGCTAGCAGTACGTTTTATTTCTATGGAGAACTAATGAATCATATGACAAGTGACACGATAGAACTAATGTCTTCACAAGGACTTCCTACCTATTATCATGCCTCAATTCATGTTTTCAATAAGACTCACAATGCAACGTTCTCTAGACAAGCATGAAAACTTTTATTTAAAAAGTAATCGTCCAAAGTATTGAATTAACAAAGACATTCACATATCTAATTTCCATTCGTTAATGTTTCAAACTAATTAAGAATTATATTTTGATCAAATTGTTTCTGTATCAAATATTCTTCCATTCAATCATTCAAACACAGTTGATCCCCAGTATAGTTTAACTTGCTATTCGCTTAATAATACTCGAATATAGAGTCCTATCCAAATTGTACTATTTGCATATGATACAACATGGTTTTCTCTTCAAAAACAAAATTTTAGCTATACAAGCTCAACTATATCGTCCACTAATTTTAATTTTTCTAAGTTCTGAACTTACACATTCGAAATCTTTAGGTTTGCAAAATTCAGGAAAAAAGAATAAGTAATAAACTTTTCGTCATAATAGATGGTTATAATTTGTCAATGAGATTTTATTCTTTTTCTTGACATTGAAAGTCAAAATTTCATCGTAAATAAATTTCTTCAATTTAAATATGTTTGAAATGTTTTACATTCACAAGTACTCGAATCGATAGATGAGATTGAAAGATATAAATTTTCATGCCCTACTTTTGTAAACTTGGCACAATTTAGTCAATGTTGCCAATATAGAGAAGATTTTTCGCTGAATTCAACGTCTCATAAGCAGATGCACTATTCTTATTACATGATTTGTAAAAGAATCATTTTATTGACGATTGCAATTAGAAAAATAAATTCGGAATAAAAGAATGTCAATCTTTGAAAGATCATATGAATTTTTTTTCATTAACTCTTTTTATATGCATTTATGTCAAAATTACACTGCTTGCTGAAATTCGACAGTTCTAACGAGGAAAGGTCCCTGGGTGTTTTTCTGGGATTTCAATGAAACCAATATGGGTTTGTGAGGTTCAGTGTTAGTATCTCAAATACAGCAGAATTAGCGGTTGAGATCAATCTGTTCAAAAAATTTGCAATAAAAACACTTTTTACTTAGAACTCTGAGGAATACCACAGGTAAATTTTTTGACTGACGAGGAAACCTCTCCAAGTGATACCAGTCATTCGGGTTCATATTGTGCTCATAAGTAGGATCCAATGGGACTAGAAAAGGCCTAACAGATTCCGTGCCGTTATTCCTTTCTTTCAAAGTTATGACCGTTTTACTAAATTTTCGACCTTTGGCAAGGAATTTATCGAAAAACTGAATGTAGGAATTTCGAACTGAAACTTTGCCCAACAATAGGTCTCACTGATGTTAGAAGATTCCAAAAGTTTCAGTGAAAACAAATGCATCATTCTTGAGATATTGAATATTGAAGAGAAGTCAATTTTACGACATTTTTGCGGAATATGGCTGTTTTCATCAATATCTCAAGAATGATGCATTTGTTTTCACTGAAACTTTTGGAATCTTCTAACATCAATGAGACCTATTGTTAGGCAAAGTTTCAGTTCGAAATTCCTGCATTCAGTTTTTCGATAAATTCCTTGCCAAAGGTCGAAAATTTAGTAAAACGGTCATAACTTTGAAAGAAAGGAATAACGGCACGGAATCTTTTAGGCCTTTTCTAGTCTCACTGGATCCTACTTATGAGCACAATATGAACCCGAATGACTGGTATCACTTGGAGAAGTTTCCTCGTCAGTCAAAAAATTTACCTGTGGTATTCCTCAGAGTTCTAAGTAAAAAGTGTTTTTATTGCAAATTTTTTGAACAGATTAATCTCAGTCGCTAATTCTGCTGTACTTGAGATACTAACACTGAACCTCACAAACCCATATAGGTTTCATTGAAATCCCAGAGAAACACCCAGGGACCTTCCCTCGTAAGCTAAGAATACTGAAGACAGTAATTGCACATATTTATATGCATAGTGTGAAACTTTAACTTCTTTCCGTCTTGATACAGTATGAATATGTTGATTATCAATTTTTCATCAGTCACTGTCAAACTTTCTTTTTATTGAAATCTTACGGGATGTGTGTGTGTGAATCTTCTCTTCAATAACACTCACTACGAGATGATGTCGAATTTACGGTTATTGTAAAAAACAATAAAATATTTTTCATATTGTACAAAACGAATTATTTTATTTATTTAACATAATAGAAAAGAAAAGTTTCATGCGATCGGTAGATGAAAAGAGTAAATTTTTGATTAATGACAATGGTGTTGATCCGCTTAAACATGAGTCATAAAAAAATAAGTAGACTTTATACGGTTTTTGTACTTGACAAATTGTTTCAATATATTTTTCAATGTGACGTATTTCCAATTGAGAATTAATACAAAGATATTTTTTTGGATATTGCTTTATTGTCAATGATGAATCAATATATTTTTTACATAATTCTATTTGAATTGCAATTGGAACCGTTGCTTTTTTCATACTAGATATAGTTGACTTTGTTTTTATTGAACGCATACTTATATGATTATTATTATCGGTAAAACGCATTGGAGCAACATTTTGTGCAAGTCGAAGTTTAAGACGAAGATCTTTTGGTATTGATAACGAATTTTCTTCATAAAATTGTTTTTCATTATTGATTTCGTCAATATCAAGCAATGGTAATAATGAACGTATCATATCTCCACATTGCCGATCTGGTATTAAACATTTTGAAATATCCGAAAATGGTTGAAGATTTATATTGCATTGTGGACATTTATATTCTGAGCGTGATAAATTTTCGAAGTAAACAAGAATACATGTACGACAAAACGTATGCATACATTCCTTTATTGTATATGGATCAACAAGATAACCTTTGCATAGAAAACATTGTAAAATCGGATTGACCTCAGTTAAAGAGAAATATAAAGATTCCATTGGGAAAAAAGTATGAAATTGGTGATATTTTTAAAATAATAAAAACGAACATATGATTTGCTTTTGACAAAAGAGTGCAAAAAAGGCAAACGATGGAGATTGTGAATACCAATGGTTGTCGTCAGACGATGTGCGCTAGTTGAATTATTAACATTATTGTCGCTAATATCGAATGTTGATTTAGCTATTCAATTTTCTACATTTTAGTCTTGATGCTGCTTGCCAGTGGTTGAACTATTCTAATTGACTTGAGAATTCATAGGATATCTTACACGAGAGATACAGAAAACATGGATATATATTAATAGTTATGGATACATGGTAGGTGCGCTTCGGTGTATATGACAGAATAACTACATGTGTACACATATTTATGCTTTTTATACCAAATTTAAAACTTTTTCAGACTCAACTTCACAAACCATAAATTGAGTCAAAATACATTTATACTACAATAAATTTTATTTCTGCGGTTCAAAAAGTAATTTTAAGGTTATTTTTTAAAGCATGCGAAATACTTCGCATTAGAAAAAACATTTAAATCGATTTTATTGTCTTGCATTTGAATCTGAATAATATTTTTTGGAATATTGATAACCATTCTGAATCAAGTCCAACAGCATATTGCCCTTTTCTACGAAAAAATGGAAATCGTCGTTGTTCACTGATCGAAATGTGATTGGTTAACATTCATTATTCTTTTGATATTCTTCAAAACATTTCTCTACCGATTGAACTTTAACCTATTGAAAATGATTCATTAACGGAACTCTCTCATAATAATGTAAATTATTATTAATTGCTTTAAAGTAGCAACGAAATGAAATCGGATTTTGAAAATGCTTTTTATGTCAATGTATATTGTTTATCATTGACAACATCAATAAGATCTAGCACTTGAAATATATAAACATGCTTTAATTATTCATAGATATTTATAATCAAATTATGATCCCAACTTAGTTTGGACATAGAATAATATTGACTATCTTCGTTATGATATAGCTTATATGAGACTGAGACTTGTAGTTAGATATCAGCAAAAAACTTCTACTATACGATGAAACCTTTCCCTTCCTCATATCATGTTTAAGCAACAAATTGAAATAATTTTAGGTGTATTTTGTTTTGGGAGAAGCTTTATTTTATTACCTAACAATAACATCATAACAAGGAAGAAAAGAAAAGACAAGAAAATTAAAGAACGGGGGTAAGTGCACAAAACTAATAACAGTAAGCAAAAGAAGGACAGTACATAGAATCAAGGAATATTAAATAAGCGGAATGAGGTAATTTAGGACGCATTCATCACACATTATTCCCTCTACTGAAAGGAGGGCCATACAAACAGTGAGTTATATTCGTCCGTTCGTTCGTTCGTCCAATAGTAAACCAGATGCACAAACTCAACTCAATTCTCACAATATCTCTAGGGAAAATTTCGACCAAAGCGTTTCAGGGTCGAAGAACTCGAATCCGAGGTCAGGTTTTTTGAAGTTTCGCTTTTTACTTTTTTTTTAGGGAAAGAGAGTGACTTTTTCAGGAAAACAATGATTTTGTATAAGGTTTGATCAAAAGTTTTCGGGGCTGATTTATTAGATTTCAAGTGTAGTTTTTCAAAAACATTTTGTCATCATTTTAGTAAACAAAGAGGGTCGCGCAGAATGAACACATGAACTTTTGAAAAAGTACAACTAAGTGACTAGCAAATGACTAGTGACAGGTATTTCGAAACTATTTAGGAGTAGTACAACAACGTTATTAGTGGTTATGATCCTAAGCAAATAAATAAAGTTGATTCAAATAAGATAACTGTAACGAATATTGGTGTCACCCTCCGTTGATCTTCCTCTTTCCTCTTTATCTGCTCTCTCTTTGTTTCCTTCATTCGTCTCGCTCTACCGCTCTTCCTTGTGTTTCTCTCTCTATTGTTATCTCTCTTATATAAGCGTGTGTTCAATGTAAAGTAGATACACTCTGGATATGTGAAGAAGCGAATAAACATCATTGCCGAGAGTGGCTGTAAGCTACTCCACCTCTATCCAGTTTGTCTTAATACATCGACTCGTCAGGGTCCTATATTTATCGTTACAATAACGACTGTCGCTGGATTGAATATTAAATGCTTAATAATCTTTCATAGTTCAAGCAAGTTTATAATGCATTAGGAACTGTTCACAGCGTCCCATTTTCGTGATAGGTATTCTTTATAGGAAAATTTTTAAGGGTACCATTTGATGATGTTTATATGAGATCTTATTGGGGATAGGCCATAGGCATCTTGCGGTGAAATTGATTCTCAATTTGGCAATGGCTAGCCGTGAGTGGCGCTCACCTACATATGTCGTCGTTTCATTGCTTAAGAAAAATTTATTATTTAAGCAAATATTGTTCTGGAGAATGCTGCACTAAGATCCTTTTCATCAAACAGTTGAATATAATTACATATCTGTACTTTGTATATAAACACTAAGACGTTGATGACTGTTTTCAAAGGCTTCAGTTTATTCTTGATATGTCAACTTTTATTGTAGCACGAAGGATTTATTCAGACTTAACCTCTAGAATTCTAGATTAGCGCATCTATGGACGTACGCAAACTGTATAAGTACTTTGGAATCTTATCTTATTCTTCTCAAAACTGTGACGAATTTATCGTATATGTAGATGAACTGAATTAAATTAGTCCCACAACTGTTGTTTTCGAGTTTCTTGAAGATTCTCTTGGTTTTCATCTAGCAATTATCTAATGAAGCGAAGCTTTCAATCAATCATGCAGTGTTCAAAAGGACCACGTTCACCTCATATATGAAAAAAAAACTAGTGGAGGCGGCTAGTCGTTCGGTTAAAAGTCTGTTGTGATTATAAGACGACAGGTCTTGTAGACTTATAGGATAGTTACACGATGTCTCGATCAGAAAAGTTGAAATAATTTTCGAAAGTAGTAGAAACCGTCAAGTTATTCCGAAGGAAGGTCGTGAAATAATTGCCCAACTCGTATGAAATATTTCAAATTTTTATATCTGTCGTGATGATCTTAATACGTTTAGTTTTTCCTTATTGCGAGTGAATTTGATTCAAAAGATATAAATGCTAGATTTTTCTGTTTGTGAACGTGCACCCGGAAATGAATATATGCATTCTAAACGGAAAACGCACTGAAACAAAATGAACTCAGATGGATTTGAGCAAAAAGGAGGACAAATCTAACCGAAATCAAATTAGAAAAAATCAGTTTGATTTGATCGATGATTTACTCGTGCAGACTCATGTTAAATATCTAGTTCATAGAACAATTTGAGTTGTAACTTTACTAAAATGGAGTATTTCGATCATAGCTCTCATGAATAGGTTCTTTTTCTTCACTACGTTATCAAGCTGATCGAAAGTTTTCGGAGCATAGCTTGAGTTGTAGCATATCGAATGCACTTAACTTCACAATCGCCATATAGTATTAGTAAGTACTACTTAAATGCCATTTTCTTGGTTATACTTCGAAGCAAGTTTTTTTTATTTATGCTGGATTATTAATCGCGTTTTCCATGAAAATAATTTCGAAGCTATAAAATGTGAAGTCTCTCAGCTAGATAGTTTTGGATAGCTACGTCCTATATGACTGAATCCTTTTAGTAGAGGGTTGGCGACGCTAACGTCGCTTTACCTTGTCTTATCTTTCATTTGGAAATGGAATTGAATGCAGGATATCTACCATCTTCAATTTTTTATTTATATAGAAAAAAAACCTTATTGAGTAACCAAAAGATTATCATATATTCAAACAGAACCAAACACAATACGCAATACACCAAACCTTCAACTGTTAATGTGATTGAATCAGTAATATCATGTGATTGCATTTTAGATATTACAACACCTGGCTCACCTAGTAGAATCATTCGTACAAATGCATTCGACAGCTGTTCTATCGGATTTTTTGTTAATTTCTGTAAAGTCGATGAATTCTTACAGGAACTCGCATTGGATATTGGATTCATTCACCTGGGTAGAACCAGCTGGAATTATTAAGTCAACTTCACTTAAACCAGCCCCACTTGTATCACCACCGTGATAAGCATGATTGTGACCACTCAGGGCGTGGTAGTACGGCGGGAAACGACTGGAAAACACGGAAATTGCTGGAGGGTGGAAGCAGTATTCCGCTCAGAAATTCTCGGATTTTTTCGGGTGGATTCCGGTCAACTTCCAGTGTTTTGTGGTATCAACCGACAGTAAATCATCGGGAAATATTCCGAATTTTTTCTGATCGGAATACTGCTTCCAGGTTCCAACTACTTCTTGTGTGTTCATTCGGAATACAGTGATTTTTACATATCTTTCCGGCTGGTTCCTACAGTATCCGGTGACCGGAACAATCGACCTGGCACTAGTGATTACATCATCATCATCAACATCTTCAATCATGTAAGCAGGAATCTAAAGAAATCGTATAATAAATAAGGTGAAATACAGTGAAAATACTGTTAAAATACAGTCAAGTAACTGTTTTCTTGATACTATATTGTAAGCGGTAATGGAACTCATTTTATTACCGCTAACTGTTGAATTCGTTCGCATTGGTTTTTCTGTGTCCTCTATAGTTTATATGTATTTTCTATGAATATTACAGCGATTATCCTCTATCTGTGTTTTTCTTTCCCCTCCCCAGTGATATTTTTCATATTTCTCCCGTATAGTTATTTATCATCTTTATACTATATTACATTTTCCTTGGTTTCATTTATACTAATTCAGCCACATTTATTCATCTTTCTCATCCCTTCATCATTATATCATGTTTATCTTATTTTAGATGAGAGTTTCTTTACCAAACCAGAACTTATTATAACCGTCTTCTAGTTCCAGTATAAGTGGATTAAGCGCTCTAGACAACTCAGCAAACGAAAATCTTACATATACAATATATATATAAGGTGGCCATCTGATCCACTGAAAGAAGATGACTTTTTCATTAGCGTCAGTGAATACACCGGTGAATGAATCCGACAGTCAATTCTATCAGATCTCATGGGACCCGACAAACCGACAAGATTCGTTCGAATTCCGGGTCTAGGACCTAGTAACGAATCCGACGGAAAAAAACATTCTCTGAATCATCAATGAGTAAGTATATGGTGTCAGCAGAACATCTGGGTCAAATGCTTATGTTGGATTCCGCTAAATTCTGACACTGGAACCTATCGGATTCCAACACTGGGGTTCCTATTGTAGGTCCCACACGAGGATCCCGATAAGATTTCGTCGGTTTAAGGAAATTCATACTATATCCGATAAGATTCCGACACGAATCCGATAGGATCCTACTATCGGAATCATTCTCTGAGGTACCAAATTGATTCATTATGGCCTTTTTTCAAGCGAAGAGAAACCAATAATAAAAAGAAAAAAGTCATGCGAAACAGACTTTCGCGAAGAGTTGTAGTAAATCCGGCGCGGTGTACTAGAAAGTAAAATTTTTTCCACGACCTGTGTTTTCGTGTTAACAATCTTGGTCGATCACTATCAGATTACGGCAATTTCAATATTCATCAATAAACTAGAGGCATCAATTGAGAATCCCTGAACTCGATTATTTGAGAATTTGGCGGCATAGAGATGATTATATAGGTCAAATAAAATACTAATGGGCCAATTCAACTGATTTACTTGTCTTCCTGCACCATTTTCACTAATAATCATCGTTTCAAAAATGGTTCGTTTGAGCCAACGTATCACTCGCTGATTTCCTGCGTCCGCTACATATACGGTTCCCAATGTATCCATAAAAAAATCCATTGGGATGAGATAACTTTGTATGGTCGTCTTCTTCACCTCGACTGCCTGCTACGATAATGCCTTTTTTTGTATCCTTCAGCCACTTCATCACACGATGATTGCCCAGTCTGACACATACGCCGACTAATCTGTATCAACAAAGATGTAGGAACGATTATTCAGTTGATTAAGCCAATCACCTTTGTCATTCCTACCAGCCACCACTATATAGTTCATGTCGCCCAATCGATAGCGTCTAACTTCGTGTTTCTCTTCGTTAGAAACGTAGAGAAATCGTCTGTCGTCAACCCATAACAATCAATGTTTTCAATGGTCGTTTCTCTGCTTGTGATGCCATTTCCTCGATGCCATCGAACCACTTGCCGATTCCATCGATCGCACATGAAAAGACTCTCTGTCTCTCTGTCAATGGTTACATTTGTTCCCATTGCCTGTTTCCACAGGCGATCACACGATCCTGATTTTCATCTGGCTTCCATTCCAAAAAAACGGTGATTATTCCAGCCCGCGGTATAGATTATTTGATCATCAGCCACGCAAGGGTCACGATGAGAGTGGAATACGCCTATGGTGTGGGTGCCATTTATACAAAAATATGGCTCGTAAACGCTAATTCTACGTTTACGGTCGTCAAAGTTGGAAACAAAAGAATCAAAATGACTGTCATTAATTAGAATTGATCAGTATGTGATATGTTCTCGATTATTGTTTTAACCTCCCTATCCGTGCATTTAATTTTTCGCACACTTAATTATCAAGTATATAACTGAAACTATCTGATGAAAAATAAACTATTTTCAAAAAAGTCTGTCACACTGCATTGTTATTGTGTCACAAACTTGAAACTTCAGGTTTTTGTCCATATATCATATTTGTTTGTGAAAGATCGAAAATATATATTGATATAATGTAATGTCTAGTTATCAATCGGTAGAAAATTGTAAGACAAAACATGAACTAAAATTCGTTGATCCATTATTGTTTTATCAATGATTAGATACATATTAGACGACTTCAGCACATGACAATTTTTACTACGATCGATAAATTTTAAAAATTTTAAAAATTTTCTGGAAAACTTATAACTGAATATGTTTGATTTTGTTTTCTCCACTGTTTCCTATTTGAACTCAAAAGCTTTACTATTCATTCTATCAAACAACGAAACAATATCATTCCTTTGAAGTTGCTTGTGTAAACTGACTTTTGATCAGGGAATTCGTGCGATTGCCATTAATTATGAATAGAATCGTCAAGTTGAAAATTCTCCATTGAATCTATACAATCGACAAATAATGATGTACATTCATACGAACAGACTCCTATTTGATCTTTCATCATGGCAATAGAAAGTTACATCCAATAGAAAGAACCTTTTTTTGAAAGTAAACAAAAGAAGTCCATAATGCAAGCCCATTTTGTTCATAAAATTAAATTGTCGTTTATTTGTTAATAGAGAGCGTCTACGCATTCGGTGCTTATACATACAATAACATGAATGGTGTAAATTTGTTTAAAAATTAACGTGGCGTCTTTAATGTCAATATAAAAACCATCATTCAACATTTACAAATGTTGATATTGATTTTATAACAGGAAAGAAAAGCAGCTAGTTCATAACCTGTGCAAGTTGGCCAGTTGTTAATGTAGCTATGAAACTTGAACAAAACATCTTTAATCCGTCCTATAATGACTCGCATTTTAAAGAAAAATAATTTTCTATATCATCAACTACTATCGTGATTAAATACAGCTGAGTTTTTATTATAGTTTTGTTTTACTGTAGAAAATTTGACTACTGCTAAATATCTAGTATCTATATTTATAATTATTTAACCAACCTTTTTAGAATTCAGGAAGCATAAACTAACATATACATGAATGAATCGATCTATTCTATGTAGAGATACAAAGCATATAAATGTCATTTGGCTTATCTTTAATGAGTAATCAGTAAATCTACACGAAACCATTACTTTGAGTCCTATCATTCGCTACCTGTAGTATTCATACATGGAGGGTACTGACATATGAATGTTATGTAGAATTCTAGTTATTTACGAATAAATTATCGATTGAAACTTAAGTTGAACTATAAAAACACCAAATATACATTATTTATTCCTTTTTGTCACATGATAAAATTTGCCTGTTAGGTTTCCAGAATGTTTATACTCAAAATTTGAACTAAGAAAAAAAAAGAAATCGATTATTTTATTTTTAAGTTTATGTCATCAATGAATAGTGTGTCATGATCAATTGAGAAATAGTAGTTTGAAAGTTGTTCTGAAAAATATTTTCAATTCACGAACAACAACGGTAAACCAATAGAATGATGCTGAGTTTATTAGTTGTTTACAGCGTTAATATAAGAAAAAATTGAAATTAGATGATTCAACAAATTAATTATTCATTTGTCATTATCTAAATAATAACTAAATTCGTTCTCTATATTTTATTCCATAGTATTGAAGCAAACTAAAGAAAAATGGCCACTTAAAGTAAGACGAACTACTATCAAAACCGGATTTGAAATATTAAATCTATCTAATCTATCTAATCAATAGTATCATATATTGCAATAAGAAAAATTGTTTTTTCAGCATTGTATTTTTATTTTTATTCTATCAACTAAACTTAATTTATTTCATATAAATAAACTAGCAAATGTCTTTGGACGAGAATGTTGTTGTTTTAGTTCGGTAAAGAATATTTTTTGATAGAATATCAAATATAAAGCCAATAACTTGTAATGACATAAGTGTTGCAATGAAGATAATTAAACGTAATGTCGTTTGACTATGATTAAAAAGGAATGTTTCTAGATAAAGACGATAGAGAAATACAGATAGATTTTCCAATGATATCAAAGCATTTATTGATATATCATCAATTGAATAATGTGTCACGAAAGAAAATATAATTTGTAGAAACATTTTATTTCGTTTATGCTTAAATTTTGATCGATGAAATAGTTGCGTTATCATCAAAGTTAAGTGTACGATGAAAAAACCCGTTGATAACCACCAAATTTGAAGACGAAAAAGAAAGATGAATGCATAGATACGTGTGACAATTAAACATAATCGTGATAAAATTGATAAGATAATGTTGAATGAGAAACGTTCAAAAATAAGAAATGTCAATAAAAGAGTATAATTTATTAATAAATAATATAAAATACTAATTAGAATGAATGTCAATGAAGAAGAAGGAGGAATTGAAAATGAAATAGATGATGAAAATAAGAATTGAGTCCAATTGGATAATATTGTTCGACGTGAAATATGTTTACGTTCATTATCAAATATTGTATTATGACTAAGAAAAAGAAAAAATGTGATCATAAATCAGGCCTTTTAATCGTAGCATTTAAGAATATAGTTAACAATTTATTTTTCTTAAAAAAATGTAGACCACCACGTATTCTTCTAATGATTGAATCGATCTCTTGTGGAAATACATAGTCATATTCTTGCACAATCTAAATCTACCTCGTCAAACTGAAAGGCTAGATGACGCATGGCGCTTAACTCAATATCGATCTCTGTAGCTGCAATACGTTATGCTAAATTATTATACAATGAAACAATCCTCATCCAGTTCAGGAATACAGTCACAAGTAACTNTTATACTATTTTTTTCTGACTTTCAAGATTTTTCATAATACAATGTTTGTTTTTTCTTGAAGATATGTGTTTACTTACTCTTTTGCAGAATAATTAGGAATAGCGTTTATCATTGATGTTGACGATAAATACTTATCATCATTTGATACCCATGGAGGAATAAAATAATTCATATTTATAAAAGATTTCGTTGATTGTTGAAGATTATTTGACAAGAAAAAAATATTAATAAAAGTTAAAAATCCAGTATGAATAAGGTAGAATAGTGTTAAATATTTGAATAATGTTCGTTGCTTAATTCTATACAATGATAAAGGATGTATGGTAGATGAGCTTGTTCTATCTGATGTGATCTTCTTAAATGTTGCTATCGTTGATGATGCAGATGAGGATGGCGACGAATCTAAAATTTGTTTATTGGAATTTCTATCAAATGTAATTATCAGTAATTCAACAAGTTCATATAATAAATATGGACGCATCATCAATGGTATCAACAATAAACAAGATGATATAGTATTGAGTTCTATTAAATTATTTATCCATAAGACAATATCACATAAAACAATCGTACTGATAAAACTAATGAAATATACATAATTAGTATGATAATAAATATAAACAAGAACAATATCTATTGTATTTGTAATAAGAAACGATAATAGAAGAATGATCATAATAAAAAGCGATTTATTTGAGTATGAATATAATTTCGTAATTGAATGATTATCATGTTTTATAGGAGGAAATAATGATGGTTTATTGTACAGAGTTGAAAATGAAATCTTTTTAGTTAAATGAGTTGATTTTTGAAATTTTTTATCAAATTTTTCAGATTGTGTTCGAACAATTTGATTTAATGTAGGTGTTGATGTTGATGTTGGTGGTAATAATGATTCAATTATATTTTCATTTGCGAATGGGATATTTTCACATATGGTTTCATTATTAGATGATAGATTATCAGACGTATTTGTACTTTCAATTGAATCTGTACCAAATGTTGTCCAACTATAACGAGTATTATCATTTGATATCGACGGAAACATATAGATATTTCTGCCACTTAATGAATGTTGTTGAGCCAAATTTCCAATATGATTTTCTATGGAAATCTGAGTATTGTTGCATTCCGTAACTGATTGTTTTTCTTCTCGAGTTACATTCAAGTCAAGATTAGCTAGACTTGTATGTTTACAAATAAATAAATGACATTTTGGACATGCACTTAAACTCAATGAATAATGTAGAACATTCATGTGATTCACAATTGATAATTTTTCTGCAAATAAAACCACATAGTTAAATCAATTTTTATCACTAAAATAAATAAAAGAGATCAAAAGAGGAAACTATGCATAAAGTTTATACTAGTTTGTTTTTCTATTTTGACATCAACTGATGAGATTAATACTTATGATCTATTGTTAGAAAAAGAAAGAAAACGAGAGAGATGATGAGTAATCCTGTCTGTATTAGACGACAGTGTCTTCTCTCTTACTCTTTTTAGACTTACATTGAGCATAGATTAAAGTTTTATATCGAAGGATAATCATAAGTGATATGATCTGTCTTGTCACAGTATGCAATGACAACTATTGAAAGATTTAATCACAGACGCATATATCAATGTAGTGACTGCATGAGAGATTAATATTTATTAGTATATATATATATATATGTGTGTGTACTGTACTATTCGACAAATTCAACGATGAAAGAAAAAGGAAAAGAGAAACAAAAGAATGTTCAATGCTTCATGATGTCTATTTTCTCTCTTATCAATTTCAAATTAAAGGGTAGTATATGTAGTTCATAAGTTCAATGATGAACATGCATAGAAATGCTCACTTACGGTTGTTCTCCATTTAATTTCCTCTTTCTTTTTATATCCTACTTCATCCTGCTTTATTGACGTTTGATGATGAGCGTAGGTGATGGCGATTGAAAAACGGTTAATTAAACATAAGCAAACATGTGGGGGATGAATTTTGTTTTGATTGTAGCATATCAATTGATCATCAAAGTAACATTATCAGAAACAAAAGAAAAAGAAAAAAAAAATGTTTTTCTTTTTCGAAGAGCATTGTATAGTTCTACTACTTTGGAATGATAAGTAAGAAAATAATAACCTTGAGAAAATGTACGTGTGATGTATATATCTACTAATTGAACGTGTAAAATGTATGATGGTTTTGATTTTCATTCACATGAAATATGAGAAAAGAATCAAACTATCTTTCATTGTCATTTCAACCTTTTCATTTTCAATTCTTATTCTATTTAGTTCCTCTTACATTATATGATGAGAAGCTTTAGAAATGATGTTGTAATACATATTGAGATGCTATTCAATCATGCACGTAATGCCAATTGAGTAGTGGAAAAAAAAGAGAAAAATAACAAGTAAAATCTTCGTAACTAAACAACGCATTGTTCAGCACTACAAGTAATTTTGTTATTGTCGATGACCTTTAGACATGAACATAAAATATTGAGAGAAGTAAAAAAAGGAGAACATCCTGTTCTATTGTGTTATAGACATAGAAACAATATATTTTTTTTTCGTCATTTCGTTACGATCATCTTAACACAAACGCCCGATGGCTATACCATCATTCAAACCGGAACAGCATCCGGTTGACTAGCTGGTCATGATGATGATTGTCTAATTTGATCTCGTGTTTTATTTATTCACGGTCTATTATGCTTCATTTTCTCCTGACTCTGTATATAATTTGCATGAAACATGAAATCTTCTTCATTCTATAGGATATCTACTGTTATTATCTCATACAAAAATAAAATGTATATAGATATATTCATTTACTTTACACAAGAGAACATTTGTTTTATTATTGTTTCTTGCATTACATCAAATATTGTACTCAATACGTATTTGTGAACATTGAAGTAGTTCATCGTATTGAACTATCATTATTTATTTTTCAACCAGATGATAAGGATAATTGACTTTTTGAATGAGAACTACAAGCGTAGATATAATAATGAAGTGAAAAGAGTCAATTTTGAATTAAGGTGATAAATCATCAAAAGTAAATCGAGATAAATTTGAGATATTTGAGCAAAAACTTGACATTGATGTTGTATTTATAAACGGACTGAGGTTATATTCAATAGATCTATCAATGAAATTCTGTTTTTTTTATAAATTGGTAAATATTGATACTTGAACGAGCTCTATGATGATATACGTACACATAGATGTATGCAAGCATGAAATCTTAATTGATCACCAAAATAACGCTTCATTAACTGTTGGCTATGTGGCATGGTAATTAAATATATTGATAATAAATTTTTGAATCACTATATTTTTGTATTCAAGTCAAAATGACAATAGAAAAAAAAATGAATCAAATTGCTGATAATACTGTTAAAATTATATATTATATTCGCCGTATTTTCACTGCTAATCATAGATTCTATCGGGTGACTCAGGTTAAATATCCCTCTCAGTGTTTTTTCAATAACTTCATCATTTTTATTCTCTAGGCATTAGCTATTTTCCGAAAAATTCACCATTCAATTCTCTACAAGATTGATATTACAATTTTTTCTGTTGAAAGTTGGGGAAAGAAATTAAAAAAAGAATATTCAAGAAGTATAAGAGCATTAACTTTCAAAGCTCGAAAATAGTTTTTGCAGATTTTTCCGTTGGTCAATGACGATAAAACTTAAACAATGTAGATATTTGTGACCTTTGAAAAGCTCTATCTTTCGATCATAATTGAGAAGTTTCCACATCCAACCTTTTAATTCGCACTCTAAATATCTTCTCTTTCAGATTTGCGAGAATTTAGCTCTTTCAATCTGCAATTTCGATACTCCTAGGAAAAGAAGCGCAACTAAGTCAAAATATCATTTTTTGCATTCGTTTTTTTTCCATTTTGATCGAAATGGCCTACTGTGACAAAGTCAAACGCGAAATTTGAGTTTTATTTATTTTTTCTTTATTTTAGCTAGCGCCAAATATCTGATTTAAGCGATTTTGAAGAGAATTTTCAAAAAGCCAGATTTTTCGATCTTCCGTTTGATTTCAACAAATTCTGAGCTACACGACGAGAAAGAGTACATTTCAGAGTACTCAGTAACATCTTTGCTTCTGTTTTGTTTCGTGTGCCATTGTAAAAAATTTGCAAAAGTTTGTTTTAAAAATCACTTTGAAAGTTGATGCTGTTATACTTGTTGAATATTCTTCTTTTAATTTTTCTTCAGCAACTTTCAATAGAAAATATTGTAATATCAATCTTGTAGAGAATTGAATGGTGAATCTTTTGGAGAACAGACTAAGGCCTAGAAAATGAATATGATGTAGTTATTGAAAAAACACTGAGAGGAACATTTAACCTGGGTCACCCGATATATGTAAACTGAAACAAATGTTATTATTAGAAAAGACATATGGAATTGCATTTCCGTAGCTCAAAAGCTAAAATAATTAACAAATTAGTAGAAAGATTCTATACTAGAAAGTATCGAGAAAATTACCAAAACAAATAACAATCTAGATATTTTTATTATATTTCGATGAAACTAGTGTATAGTTGTTTTATCACAGATCGCATTGAAAAAGAAATATATTCTGAATAGTATTGTTTAATATTTACATTTTTTTCATAGCTGAAACTTTTAGAATATATTGAGTAAATGATGTTTGTTTTTGATCTACATATAAGACTAAGTGATCAAAATATTCAGAAAAAAATCGATAACGAAAACATGAAATGTCGTATATTCTTGCTAAAGGAGATCAGTATTTTGTTTACTCGTAGCTCACGAAATGTTAGAATACTTCATTAGAGTTCGATGTAGGTGCTTGAAAACAACTTTTCTCTTATGAATGTAAGTTATAAGCACTTCTCTACTCAGCTCATTTGATTCAAATTTGCCCAATATCATTTGAATTTTGTCCTTTTTTAGTGACTTCCTGAACATCCGATATAATAATTAATGAACTTATTAAATTACTAACATTCATTTACATTGACAGCTGTGCATCTATATCAATGGAGTTTTATTTGTTTCAAAAAAAAGTATTGATAAGAATCATGTTATATGACATATCTTATATTTTTTAAGAATGCTTACGTCAAATTTGATTAACATATAAGTGCACTTAGTTAGAATGAGAATAGACAGTAAGAATTCAAGAATAAGGATACTTCAATAGAATGAACCAAACTTCTTTGGTTCTTTTTTTTTTTATTAAAGATATTCAATATTAATTCAAAGACAAAGGAATCACATATAAGTATTAATATGTTAGCAGTTACATGTATGAAATAATTATTAGTATCAAAGCTTGTCAAGCATGAGATGTTTTTTCTGAGTAGATTCGAGTACTTTTCCAAATTTCTATAACATAATTTTATCGATAAATCTTAGAATAAAAGTATTTTCTTTTTTGTATTCATATAAAAATATTTTAAATTTCAAGTATCCTGTATATATATATATATATATATATGCGTTATTCATCATTCGTTTTTAATAGGAAACTAATAAATACTGAGTAACATATTAAACAGTAATCGAAACATTATGAACAAAACTCGTTGATCTTTTTGTCTGATTATCACTGTTATTATTATTATTTGCAGTAGTTATATTTGATGAAGTATATAAAACTGGTATTCCTCCCGCGCGATGATTATTCATTTGTATCTGAATGAATGGTGCTGCACTATCGTCAGTGGACGAACTTGTAGCACTTGATGATGACGATGATGACGACGATGACGAATAAGACAAAGAAGGTCGATTACGATTTGATAAGACAGGAGTTGAAGGTGAAAGAGAATCATTTTCAATTTGATTAAGACTTAAATCAGAAAAATGTTTTTCAATTGTTGGTTTTTTAGGAATAATAGCAAAAGGTAATGATGGCTCAGCAAGAACAATACTTCTTAAACATTGTTCTTTATTTTGTTTCAATGGATCAGGTGAAAATGATACTTTTGTACGTAATGGCTTTTTCAATGCTGATTGTGAATGATATGGTAAGGAACGTCGAGTATGTGGTGTTCGACGAATATAGGGTGATGAAGTAATATCTTGATTGTTAAAATTATATTTTAATGATGCTATTGCTGTTTCATCATAACTATCATAAAGACGATGAGAATGACTTCGAAAAGATGACGATGATAATAACATGCCAGGTTTCTCTTGAAATGGTTGACATCGATTACTAGAATATAGAGAATTAAATAAACTCGAATGCATCTTTATAAAATAATTATTAATAATTTATAAAAATTCGATGATATGATGCGTATAAAAATAGATTGATTTGAATTCTACTTTTATGTTGTATATTTCTATCTTTCTGAGGTTACATTTCGAATTAAATAAAAACAAAATAAGATTGATTAGCACCAATAGTTTTCTATGAATACACAAGGGGGAACAACAAACTGATATCCAGTCATAGAAATCAGTAGAAATCACTAGATATCATAAGAAATCAAAGAAATCATGGAAATCAAGAAATCAGATTGTTCTCCCTTGTGAATCATAGGCACTCAATTGAGATGTCATCATTCCAGTAAGAAACAGTAGAAATTCTACTATCTTTTGTCTGTCCTAAGTACGATCTCCTTGAGAATTATGTTACTAATTTCCAATTCACTCGAAATCAGCACAACTTTCTGGCGCAGTCACTACCAATTAATATTGCGACCTACAACTAGTTGAATATAAGATCAATTTAGTCGAAAGAATTATATTTGCTACTAAGTAAATACAAATCGACGAAGGCCACACAATATTCATTTGACCACATTTCATATCTTTTTACAAGTTAAATTGTGCGTTTTTCTTTTTTTCTTTCCTTTACCTTTCCTGTCGTTGATTCTTTTTGATAATTTGTGTAAATGCACTATTACTTGACATTAATAATTGAGATTTTATTTGATTAATTTTCGAGGGCCTCTTGCATGGAATATCTTGTACAATCAGACCTGTTTTTTTGACTGTATTAGAACAAGATTGAATGTTAGATGATTGTAATATATTCTTTGTTGATAATTCTAAATAAAGATGATTATTGGTTGAAGATTCACAATCGGAAACACCTGAATCGCCACCACATGATGATGATGCAAGATCTTGACGCCGTTTATATGATGATGACTTTTTAAATAAACACGAAGGTGAACTGAGATTTGTTGATACAGATAATTTTTTATTCCTTGGTGGTGTCAATGAAGATTTGATTGGTTCAGATTTCTGTAATTCGAAATCATGAAGTTTATAAGAATATTCAGTATTAATTAAAGATTTCATTGATTGTCGACGAAATATTGGACGACAACATAAATATGGAACAAAGCCTTCTTCATTATCAGCTGTTTTTATAAATAACCAGTCACTTAAAATATATTGAGCATTTACAGGAAAACCTTTAGAGAAATATTTTATATGTAAAATTTCCAGAAGAAAGAACGAATCGATTAAAAACCTCGTTGAATTTCAATTTGTTTCTTTTGCAGACCTTTTTCATCTGGATTAAATGAAACAACCACTAGCATCGGAATATTTGCTGGCGTTTGTGCTGATGCACGACGTAATTTATCCATGATACTCGTACCAGTATCGTCCTTATCTGGTTCATCAATACTTGTTCGACGCATCAATAATCGTGCTGGTTTATCTAAATAATCATAAATGTCAATGTAAAAAATTATTCATTCGATTAGTTACAGGAATAAACAGATGGTCAATGGCACGATAAAGGCAAGGACACAAAGGTTAACTAATGGGAAAAGTTTTTTAATCATAACAGGCACAATTAGTCTAATATGGTCTTCAAAATCTCTCACCTTCAACATTCATTATCTCGTTGGCTTTCTCCGATCACTTATATGAATGCAATAGTTATTAAAGTTTACCTTTACGTGCGAAGCCATATTGCTCAGCTGATTGTCGTTCATTTTTTCTTGTAAAGGATACATCGGGATCATCGTATATTGAATCTCGTCTAGCTGTTGTACACAAACATGCTTCTAAATATGCAAATAGAGAAAAAAATAGAAATGGATTCTATTTCTGAGAAAAAAAAAGATGTCTTCTGATGACAATAATTCTCACGTTTACTTGTACAAATGGAACAACGAATACGTGCTCGTTCAAAGAAACGTTTGAATATCATGATGATAGGTCTAATTCTTACAAAATCTATGATGTAATGAATAAAAACGAATGAGTGTGCTATACGAGTTTTATTGTCACGCGTCGTCAATAATTTCTTTTTGGTTTTTTTTTCTCCTCGTTACAATTACATCAATTCATACAAACGTCAACTAACTGTTCATGCACACATAAATGAATACCGTGTCAAACGTTTATATGTTGTACACGAATGCACATATTACCTTGAACATTCATCCATTAAGAGACGAGGAGAAGTAGAGAAAAAAACGTGACGAAAAAAGTACAACGAACGAGAAAGAAAGCAGCTGCTATGACATCGTTCAATCAATAGAGAAGAATTATCTATAGCAAAAGGTGTGAGAAAAATAATCATACAATCCTCTTCGAAATAATTGTCAGTTGTGCCGATGTCTATGTATATATATATATATTGAGATATTATATATATATCATTGGCATAAATGAGTCGCTAATTAAGTATATATGTATATGTATATGTGTATATATATAATCGGCGAGACATACGTACATTATTTTTCTCCTTTATCATAATGCAATTATATTTGAATGAATCTGTGTATAAAAATAGTTGATGTACATATGGTTCTGTCCTCCAAAGTACAATAAATCTGTAGACATTCTTTTTTCTGCTTCTTCTTCTTCTCAAGTACACAAGAATTGTTATTTACTCATACCTGTTAAGTGTATGAAAAATTGTTTTCTTTTGATATTCATATTTGCTTAAAAATAAAATATTTGAAAACTAAATAGACTGAATGAATTTATTGTTTTTTGTAATCAGATGGTTGACTGGATTTATCGAAAAAATTTATCAATGAGTAATCATATAATACAATGGTCTTTATAAAGAGGTCAATCGAATAATGATTATTATCAAGAGAAACAGCAGGAATAATGAGAGAAACAGAAAAATATTTGAACTTTTTTCTATTTTTTTTCTCTCTTTCGCTCTTAGATTGATTTTCTTTGTATATAAAAGATGAATAATGAAAATTCTAACCGTGATAGCAAAATTGCCTACAGAAACAATGTATTTATTTGAATACTCAACATAATTGCGTTCTTTTTCTAATTAGTAAAACTTCAGAAAAATTCCGACGATTCGCCTAAACAAAAGTTAACCGAACAAGAACGAGATCATATAGCAGCACCTGACCACCTATTATAAATAATAGATGAAAACATATATCTAATAGCTATTGGCATCTCTTTACAATAAAACATATACATAGATTATGCTTGTCTTTGTCACTATTGTCTAGTTTATCTATGACCTCGAAATAATCAAGACCATACATCAATTCACTAACGGAGATAAGAAAACTTTTCTATGACATATATATATATATATATATATATATACAATTTATTTGTACGGGAGTATTTATAACTGATGATAGAATGAATGCATGAATTTCTAATTTTTTTTGTCTATACCATCAGGTACTTGCCGAATGACAAATACATGCCATAATAATCATCATCATCATCATCAGTAACAGTTGTAAGGAGTAAGTCATAGAAATGAATAAGTAGGCTGGTGAGAAAGAGAAGGATAGCTGTTACGTCAGACATTAGGGTGGATAGATGAATGGAGTCAGTAAAAGAGAAAGTGTATGTATATGTCAATTGAAGGTCTAATTTCTGTCGTTTCGATATTGCATAAAAGAAGAATGCAAGTATATATATGTATACATTGTACGCATTGATGTTGTTAGATTACGCGTACATATCTGTATTTGCAGATACTCATTTGTTCAGGAAAAAAAATCAACATTAACACTTCAGTATTATTTGTTTCATATTTCTTTGAGAGACAAAACGTTTTTGCATCAGGCATTTTATTGAATCATTATTTTAATGATTATTACTTGAAAAAAAGGTGCCGATATAATGATATAGAAAATTTTCTGGCAATAATTATATTGTGAAAATCTCGTGAGATATTATTTAGAATTCTAGTTGAAAAAGAAAACAACCTAACTATCCGCTTTACCTGACATAGACGTATACATTGATGCATGTTCACATGTTATTAAAAATTAAAGTGATCTATTAAGCGCATGTAGATGCATCTGTTCACAGCTCAGCAGGATGAATTGCACTCTTTCACCCATTCTCTTATTCGAATTTAAAAGAAAACTAATCGTACATAGAAAATAAAGGAATGAATGAATTACAACGTTGAACACGACGAATCTATCTTGATCGAAATTGATTTTATGGTTTCACTTACTTTTTCCTAATAATCGGCGTGCCAGTGTTGTCATTATCAACCGTACAGGAATGAATGAATGAAAATCTACAAAAAAAAAGAAGAAAAGATCAAGTAGAAATATTTGACAAATGATTTCTTCTCTAATACGATGAATAGAACAAATAATAATATGAAGAGTTTGAGAAAAAGACTTTTTCTGTCAAGATACGAATTAAGAAGATTTGTTTCGAGACAATTCTTAGTTTCTATTCATGACAATTTATAAGATGAAGATAGAAAGAAAATGCTGTCTAGTTCTTTCTTTTTTTTTCTTAATGATTCCTATTCTAATTGTACTACTGCTACGACTCCTGTTCTTTCGTTCTGACAAATATAATAAGATAAGACAGACAGACAGAGAGGGAGAGAAAGAGCGAGAGCGAGAAAAAGAATCAAGCAAAAGAACAAGATGACGTTGAACAAATGGTCTCTGCGTCCATTTTTGTTCCCGCTCTTCTCATACTGTCTCTATTCAGTTCATCGTTCATGAATATAAGATAGCGAGAACACAGTGGCCATCACTATCTACTCTTGTCAATAGTTGAACACATTTATTCATAAAAGAAGATATATGAAACATAAAATACACAGTCGAATATGTTTGTTCGAAATGTATAATAGAAAGAATTATAGTTTCCGGAGGCGTCCTTACAAATAGATAATACTTATGAATAGAAAGTAAAACGTATCTATCGAAAGGAAATGAATTCTTGTATCGAGTTCAATGATTGGTAAATGTCTACAAATGTTGTTTGGTCTGAGAAGTAATATTGTTGTTAATGATGAGAAATAACAGTGATAGGAATGAATTTCTTTTCCCTCTCTTTAATGACTATCATCATCTGGAAAAGGGCAGTTTTAGTGAGAGATGGTGTTTACTTTTCTTTGCTGATAGAAGATGATCACAAAAATAAACAAATACAATTTATATATCGACGAAAAACTAACATCATCCGTCGGTTAGCATAAGCAACAGCATGAATCTCTTTTCTAATCGGATTATTTTATTGTGATGAATGATTTTGATTAATCATTTCGATGTTTATTGACAGAAGCAATCAATATGTTATTGCTTCGTTGAACATTTAATAACAAAAATCTTCGGATTAAACGCTCATTCGAAGATGAAAGCATCTGGCAGCAGTTTTTTTCACATTTACTTGAACAGCTATATTATAACAGATGAAAGATTCAGTTAGAATACAAATAGAAATTTTCATTTGACGATAGTTAGTAAAAGTGTAAATCTTTGAGGAGTCTGTAATAATATTTTTTCGTTTAATTTCATCAGTATAACTAAATGAAATAAATACGTAGAGGATCTATATTTGAATCTCTTCACTGTTGAATGAACGTCGCTTTTATTAATATGATTATAAGAAAACACAATTATTTTATTGCATTAGACAATTTTAACTACCAATACATGGCATGAAATAAATTCAATTAAGTAAAATGTCTTATGTACGAATTGACATTGCTTTATTTTTGTTATATATTCTAAAAAATTTGATCAAAAGAATTATTGAATAATAATAATAATAATAATAATATAAGATGTGCAACTGATTGTATTCTATAGAAGATATGAACTTTTGTTTTCTTTTTTTTACAATTATTATTTTCAGTAAAATATTCTTTAATTTTCTACATTATTTATCTGATTTGAGTGATAGCGTATACGTATAGATTTAATACAAATCTTTCCATCAATTTTGTCTTCTCCATTTTCATGATCTCGAAACACAAGGAAACTTTATTTTCTCTGGCAAAAAGCAGCAACAACAACGATGTTCAATGTATGTTTGTTTTGATAGAAATATGATACGGATAGTTAACTAGTTTTAGTTAGATATTTGATTTATTGAAATTAGTGCCAACTTGTCTATCGAAAAGTATTCTTCTTATACGGTTAAAGTCAAATGGTAGATTGTTATTGTTGTCAGTTGAAATTAAAAAAAAATTTCGTAAGTACTTTTCTGTATAATAATCTTTATCGACAAATCTTCGTTACTTTGAATAATGAATGCTACCTTGTATTATATTGCGAATCGTATGCTGACAAACATGTAAACAATAATAATAACATGGCATTGACAATACGATTATAGTTTGATATAAATCAATGACCTTCTATTATCGTCATAGTGATAAAAATGTTCTTCATTAGAAAGCTTGATAAAACCCCCACGAATCTTTAACCTTGATGTTATACTGATAGACCTAATGAAAAATATTTATTCTAATGTATAGTTGTTATCGTACCAGTTTTACCCACTTTTAATTGAAGGTTGCCTATGAAATATGAATAAATATAAATTATGCATGCACTCATTTAAAGCGTATATGAACATGATTGACAATAATAGGTTAACTTCAGTCTATGCTTTTTTAATCAAGACAAAATTTCATAATGTCATTACATTTTATTATCGAAGAAAAAAAGTCTCATCTGAAGGTTCTAGTATATATATATGTATAAGAAAGATAAAAAAAAATGAAATATTTTCTAACGGTTTCCGCACGTATGTGTGTTCCTCTTTCATTACTATGATAGTTTTAGTACGATTAGGATCTGTATAAATATTTAATTTCATTTTTTGACAAATTGACGACAACGATTTTATTCACAGTAAGATAAAAAGAAGAAAAGAATGATTAATTTCAATTATTAGGATATGTTTAGTTAACATGTACGCAATTAGATTAAGGAAAAGAAATCGTTTTTTTTTTCTTGTAGGAACACGCAAACCACAATTTAAAAAAGAAAACACTCTCATGCATTTAATCGTAATAAGACGAAATAAGAAGAAAAAAAGAATAGATCACCGGATAAAAGAAGAAGAAAAAGAAAAAGAAAAAGACTGTAGATTTAAATTAAAAAAAAAATTCTACATGTTTAGTTTTATAGTAGTTCTAGTCGATCCTTCTTCATAATAGATAAATGAAAACGTGATCGATTAATAATCGTCTTATTTTTCGATGCGAGTTTTAATTTTTTTTGTGTTGTAAAGAATAAATTTTGTTCACGAAGAAAATTTTCTATTGAACCAAATTGTAAAATAACTTCCGAACGGCTGTCATTATCGAGTTCTTTCAAATCAATCCATAGTAAATTTATTTTAATTATATCATCAGAAAATTGTTCACCAAATATAGATAGTGCTCTTTTACGTACAAGCGCGGCTGATTTATTTGGAGTTGAACTGTTTAATATTTGTTTTGGCAATGGACTTGCAGGAATTTTGGGTGAATTACTACCAATGGGCGTTCGATAATTTGAACTATTCGATGAACTATTACTACTTGCTGTTGATGAACGTGATAAACGTGGTGATGATGTATCCATTGGTGATGAACGTTGTTTAATTGGAGTCGATTGCTTAGATTGATTTGGAAGCGTTGGTGTCATATTTGGTATTGGTAATGGTCGACGAACAGATGGTGGATATTTTTTTATAGTAGCAATAGCAGCAACAGTTGATGATGTTGATGGTACTGATGAGTTTTCGTTAG
The DNA here is from genome assembly GCA_900239745.1 of Rotaria magnacalcarata. Classification (NCBI taxonomy): domain Eukaryota; kingdom Metazoa; phylum Rotifera; class Eurotatoria; order Philodinida; family Philodinidae; genus Rotaria; species Rotaria magnacalcarata. The sequence goes on from OENM01000057.1 coordinate 86,280, forward strand.
GACATGACGGTTTAAGACGTTTTATAGGACCGGGACGATTTTCAGCATCACACGATGAAGCTGATCGTTGTACACCTTGACCAGTTCGTAGTGGAATATTATGACGAGTTGATATTGAAAGTGAATTAGATAAACTTGTGTTTATTGTCGTTGTTGATGATGAGGTAGGAGAAAGTTGCATTGGCGAAGAACTTGCAGCTAGAAGAAATTTTCAATTCAAAATTTATTAATAAAAATTCATTGAATATACTGTTTGATAGTGAATGACGTCCTTGTCGTTTAGCTACATTGAGACGTACACCCATCGCAACTTCAAGTGCTTCAAGACGAGATTGCAAATTTGGTCCCAGTGATTCTAAATATACATAATATAATCAACAACGAAAACAAAGAAAAAGAAAAGAAAAGAAAAACCAAAGAAATGATCTCTTATTTTCTTATATTATCTCTCTAGGCAAAATACCTGAACGATGTAATTTTGCAGTCGCAGCCATCACTGATATATTGTACAAAATTCTTACGAAAAAACTATAAAATTATAAAATTCAAGAAGCAACAGCTGTATAATTCACTACTTCACTGTGCACATGTGAGTGAAAGAGAAAAGAATATATAATGACGTAGTAGTAAGACAGACGTGCCATAAGTATAGTGATACAGGTCCATTTTATTTTATGATCTTTTTTTTTCTTCTTTTCTCTCTATCTCGTTTTTCTTTCGTGTATGTGTGACAAATACTAATAGAAAAGAAAAACTTACGTTCACTATTAGTCGTTGGGACGTCGATAGAATAAGAAGATGATATAGTTAATGAAGTTGTTTGAAGATTGGTCATATTTACACGAGAAAATTGCTGTAATTCATCTAATTAACTTAAGAAGCGGAGATAATCTCCGCTAAGCATCAACGATTGACTTAGCCTTCTATCATATATGTATTTTGCTTTTTTTTGTTCGCTTTGATTTATCTCTCATTCATTCATGCATCTCATTTTTTTACTTTGTTTCATTTTTACTTTTTGCATATGATGAGTACATTGAATAATCCGAAAGGGACGAACACAAGGTTTTCTCTATGAAATATAACAGCGAAAGGATGAACAAGCAAACGATTAAGTAATGCTTACAAACAAGTAGGGAGCGATGAAATAGGCGTTTCGGCATTCACAACTCGCAAAGGACAATTACGTGGTGAACACGCGTCTTTAGTCTTCATGGATTAGAGGCCAACATTGAGACTTTACTTTCTTTCGCTCTGTCTCCTATTTCTCTCTCTCTCTCGTTTGTGTTAATCTTATATTATTATACAGGTAGCACGTTTTTGATTGATTGAATAGACTTTTCGATGACTGTCGAAATATTAAAAAGTCAAAACTAAGTAATCTATTGCTTTACTTTGTTCAGATTTGTTCGTAGATTCAACTGATAACGGGTGTTGTTGTTGATGTTGTTCAGCATATAATAAAGCTGTCTTAAGTTTATTTATTAATGGAGCAGATTTATGGATGATTTCTTCTTTATTCGATGTTATAGTTGTTGTTGTTGTTGTTGTTGATGGTGGTGGTGGTGCAAATAAAGTTCGAGTTTTCGATTGATTCATAACAATTTGATTCATCTTGGATTTCGTTTTATAATCAGATAATTGATGTTGTAACTGTAATAAATCCGTTCGCTTTTGTCGAATATCAAATTTAGTTCGAGAAATTTCTTTTGATAGGTGATTATGTTCTGTATGACATTGATTCAGTTTATTTTGATTTGAATCTTTGATATTTTTGAGTAAATTTTTCAATGTTATTTCTTCTTTACTAAGGATTTGTTGTTGTTGGTAGCATTGATCAACATATTCATGTTTTTCTTCTAGACAAAGTTTTTTAGATGCAAGGTGAGATGCTGTTTTTAAGTTGGAGTAAAATTCTTTTTCTTGTGAATATAAATTTTTTTCAAATAAAATGTTTTGTTTTAATTGTTTTATATCTGATTGAATGCGATGTTGTTCATATTGAATTTGAGAAAGTTTATTTGTAGAATCTTTTATTTGTTCATTCTGTTGAATGAATTCTTGTTTTGATTGTTCAATAGAATTTTCATATTGACTGATATTCGTTTTAAGATCATCCAGAATTATCGTTGATTGTTGAAGTTGTTCATCGTATTGTTTAATATTAATCGATGATTGAATATTCGATATGTTTTTATAAAACTTTATTGATTGATAGTATCGTTTTTCAACCGATTGAAAATGTTTTTCATTCGATTTTAAAATAGATAAATCATGGAGTAATGATGGAAATTTTTTACGATAATAATTATTACGTATTTTATAACGTTGCGTAAGATCAGTAAGAGTTTTGTTCACAAGATCATTTCTTGAATTTAAATTACATTTAAGAGATTTATTATGTTCAATAATTAATTCCAGACGTTTATTCAATTGTTGCATGAGATTTTTATTGATATCATCGATCATAATTGCGAGTAAATATTTGAATGCGTAAATAACAAAGAATTCTATTTCGATATAAATATGTCTTAATTAAATATCGAGTAGCCAATCATTGCGTTGGGTTCTTCATTGCATTTTTTTCTATTTTTAAAATAGTATGGTGTGAAGTATCCTAAGCATTTTTGTTTTTTTGTGAAATGTCGTGATCTCCTCCTACTTTGATGTTCATCATGATCTATTGTTCGTTATTGAAGATTATGATGTATAGCATCTTTAGTCTTTGTTAAGCTTCTATGTATGAAAGATATTTGTTCAAGGTGTTCTGTTCATTGTATGTTCATTCTCATTATAGATATCTTCATAAGAATTATTTAGATCAATGTTTATCAGTATGTTCTAAAGTTTTGTTAATGAGAAAAAAAGTCTTTGACGTTTCGTATATTTAAATAACAATAAATTAAGAGATATCAAATGTTGGGATATATTTATTTATTTATTTATTTTGAGGATTTATTTATAGAAATGATTAAAATTTTATCTTAGTACAGAAATTGAAAACAGTTTTCTAGATCATAATGTAATACGCGATGAAGTTTAATAATGATAACCTAAGGGAATAACAATAAAAAGTTCAGAAAGAAAGAATGAAGGAAAGAAGCAGGATTTCCAGTGAGTCAGTGAAATTTTCGAAATCTCAAAAGATGTCATTCCACTATTTTACTATTTTATAGAACATATTCTCAATGATTTCTTTACTTATAATTACTATCTAGTGTTCTAATAAAAACTCTAACAAAAAACGTTTCAGTTACTATTGAGATCTGACCAGTTTATCAAATTGCGCATTTTTCTATTCGCTAAAGCTATAGGTCCCGCAGGATTTCAAGTTTTTCAATAATTTATCTTGTCGAATATTGAACCAAAACAAATCCTATACAGAGAGTACGAATAGAATATAAAATAAATTCTTTTCAATATATCAGATTTTCAAAAAAGAAAACTTTTTCTTTTATAGATACGGCATAGGGCATGCAGCTTTTGAAAATTTTTTATCTCTCATAGATTTTGTTCAAAACTTTTGAATTTTTCTATGAAAGTCAAACGAGTTGAATTCTCTTATAAGTGCAAAGCTCAGATTGAAATTAGAAAATTTTGAATATCTCGAAAATAGACAGATTAGAAGCTTGACAACTTCACCATATTGCAATACGAACCTTATTAATACAAATTACCCAACAGAGATAAAGTTTTCACGTCAGCTAGTTTCATTTAAGTCAACTATTCTATTCAGTCACACAATGATCATAGTCGACAAGTAAAATCAAGAACGATACCACTTTAAAAAAGAATTGATTTATTCTGATGCATATTCAATTAAAATGAAATAGGTCATACTGATCTCACAAAGAGACTTTCTGTACCAGTCAATACGAAGAAATGAGTTTGCTCTTAATTTGCAAAAATATTTCAGATGACTATCCGAGGGATATTCATTCACTAAAACGATTTAAAATTCTTACACGAATAGAGATACATCCAGTAAGAACTGATGATCTCCCCATTGATCGTATACAATCCTTTTCTTCTTGTAGTGAAAATTCTAAAACATGCTCCGTCACGTTACTTCAAAATCTAGTTGTCTTTCTCAAAAATGTTTCGATTCTCATCTTGAATCGTTGATCTTTCAGCCAGTATTAAGGATGCCGAGATACACTATGGTCGTCCCTCTAGTTGAAAACATGAACTAGAATATTATAGACATTAACTATACAATTGATCATGAACTAGAGATTTAATATTTATTTATTTATTTATTACAGTATTGGATTATAAATGTGAATGTACTGCAGGATAATTTATCAAACAACGATTGTAAAGATTCATCATATACGATTTATGAGGGTCATATATTTTGCTTATTTTTAACTTGAAAGGACATCGAATAGCAAGTTATTTACATGGTTACATACGAAAAACAAAACATAAATAGAAGACTAGCATCTATACGAATAAGGTTTTTTTACTTTGTCTTTTATCTTTGATTTAAACGTTGATTTTCGAATTAGAAAAAAAGATTCTATCAATCAACTTCAGCTGACAAATGCTATTTTCTCGATTGCAACGATTCGATAGGTTAATAATTGTTGTTAGCATTAAATTCATATTAATTTCTGTTTCAATCTATTCAATATCAAGAATAGTAGCAAAACGAGATTTAGTGACAAGAGAAAGTTGATAGTTCTTGAAACGCCATCTTCCAATATGAATAGGTCTATGAGAATACAAAAACTACGAACGATTTTGATAGAGTTTATTAATGAATAGGAATCTCATTTTTACTGTAGAAATATAAAGCAAAATCAATCATCTAGGTTTGACAATAATAATTAACAACGTTCATTCTATATATTTTAATCATGTTTATGTTTATGAATGTCGTTCATAAATCTTGATTGTAACTTGAAAAAAGCGAATCATTTTTCATAGGAGATCCTTTTCTTTTTAATTTCTAAAGAAACTTACAAATTTGGTTTCTATATATGGATCCGACCAATTTACACCTTTTTCTCTCGACAAACACTACTTTAAAATTTCACAATGATGTAATTGGATCGAGAATATCTGCAGTATTAACTCAAACCATATCAGCTCTCAGTTCATTGCTAAAAACGAAAACTTTATCTAAATCATAATCTTCTGTTGCAGTACTAACAGAAATTTTTTCAAAGAATCCAAGCGAATAATAAACAAATAACTTTTTCACATGTGATTCGATGATCATCATGAATATCACTAAAAACTGTTGGTTGAAAGAAAATTATTTTATATTAATAATTTCGCATCAGCTCTTTTGTTTCTAGATTCAATTAATAATACTCCAGAATAATTATTTAATTAATACGTATAATAAAATTAGAATAATATCAATATTTACTGATAGAAGACCTGCCGATTGAAACTATTTCTTAGCATAAAGTCTGGTGAAAGGTATATATTTATCAAGTTTAATCACCGTCGTACACTCAGCGGCAACAGATGGATTGATTTTCCAGCAGAATAATTTGGCTAACAATACCAACTGGTTCACGTCCTGTATACGAAAAAACAAAATCAGCACGAATAAGTAAAAATTCTCCATTCGTTTTATCGGACCATCTAACACAACATGTATATGACATGAATATTTATCTTATTGTTCATCTTAAAACTTATCAAATCAACTTATTCAATAGTTCAATTGAGGATTTCGATCTGCAACAATCGATCCAGGACGTTTCATTAAACGAAGTTCACGATTAAAAATTGATCCCGTTTGTAGTTTAAACAACATCTTGTGTAACATTATTTTGTTCTACTAAGAAGACCTTTTGTATTTCACATAGTATTTATCTATGTATGACATTGCTGTTGGATAGGTTAAGTCGAATGTACATCTTCGTTGCTCTTCTTCTTGATTGCTTGTCAAATAGCATATGTCTCTCCTTTTTTCGGTTTGTTCTTTTTTCTTTTAATTCTTTCGTACATAGCTTTTCTTATATACTTATTTCACGTAGAAGTCACTATGTCCATAAATAGATAATAAATAGCCAAAAAATAACATAAAGAACTTTATTTCTTTATTATACTTCTTTTGTATACTAACAAATTTTTTTAAATTGATAAATTATAAATCAAAACTTTGAAGCATACAAATATGATTGAGAAAAAAGAAAAATGGAATGTTGTGTCTATGTTGTTGTGGTGCGTTTAATTGACGACTAGGCAATTGTTGTAAATATTCAACTAAGTCGAAAAATAAGGTGTACTTCTCCGTGAGAACCAAAACCAAGATGTGCAGGTAATTTAACCCATTCTTCTGATTGTGCTCCACCTTGTTGAATCTTTTTTAAACTAAACTTTGCTGAACCAATGGAATCTTTACCGACGGCATCATCATCATATACGTCTATATGTAAGGTATCATCACCTTTTTGTAAATTACTGTTCAGAAAAAATATATTATGAAAAACGCATAAAGATAAGACATCAAGTTTAACTTACAAAGTAAATGTTTCATTCCATTTTGGTGAATTTGTATCTTTAATTGTTGTTGTTCGTTGTTTATAATCTTTGTCTAAGTATAATTCAATATACGCGTCGTTTTGACCAAGAGTATCTTGATCTTTAAGATTACGAGCTTCAACTACTGTAACTTGAAGACTTCCGTGTGACATGTTCAGTGTTTAGATTGAGTTACTGATTGATAGAAATGTGTATGTGAAACGAGACTACTGTAATAAGACTTTTTTCTGCTTGCTTTTTATAATATAACGATTGTCATCGACTACTAGAAAACGAGAGAGAGAGAGAGAGAGGGAGCGAGCGAGAGAGCGAAATAGAGAACAAAACTACTATCGAAGCAAGTTACATCAAGAAAAATAACGTCACGATGAAAATAGTTAGAAGAAAAGGAAGAAAAAATGAATCAATGTGATACGATCGTTGTTTTTACAATCTTTGACATGTAGGCCGTAAAAGAGTCTAAGATTATTCATGAATACAGAGCTGAAAATTTCTATGAATAATTTATGTTATGCCAACATAATTGTTTAGAATATTCATCGAATACATTCGAAAACTAGATTAATCATAAATATTCTCGTGGTAGTCTGGTGAGTAACAGTGCTGGTATCAATATTAGTGACTCGTATAAAATATTATTTTAAATTTAAATTCAACAAGAGTCGTTAATGAAATGTGAAAATTACTATTGAAGAGTGTTTTGGAGGGTTCTTCACAGCATTCATCTGAGATTTAAGTATAAACATTTAGAACAAACAGTGCTTATTCATCGCTTACCAACAACAAACTTGGAGATCGACTGATGGTTTTCATTTTATATCTCAACGTCATTGGAAAAAAATGCATAAAGTATTTTTTAAAAATAGAAATATTTCCAACCGTGAAGGAAATTTTCCTTTTCAATCGTAATGCATATTAATTATATGCCACAAATTAGTGGCGTATCTAATTCAGTTGAAGATAATATTTATGATGAAATGTTTTACTGAAAATAGTGTATCAACCGTATGTTTGTTGAATGAATAATTTCCGATAGAATTAGTCTTGTCGATACTCTCAATATTTTTGAATGAATATCATTGATGTAGATTGATAAAAATAGTTAGACAATTTAAAAGTCATCGCATGCTTTATCTCTTTTGAAATTGTATGTATTGCTCACACATTTATTTTATTCTCGGAACATTTGATAGTTAGTTGTATTTCATTAGTATTCTTTCAATAGACACTGGGAGAATATGGAAAATATTGATTTGGACAACTATCAATATGTTACCATTCTAGTCATTAATATTACAATACAATAACTATTTTATAATTCGCATGAAAAATAAATTCATGAAGTTCTATTCGATTTTTCAGATTCTTTTACATCGAACTCATCAAGATGTGATGCGAACAAAAAAGCAAATAAAGATTCGCATGTAGGAAATCATATTTAATTTAAGTTCGGCCCTTGTATGTTTCTTTATTGAAATCAAGAACCAATAAGATTCAGATAGAAGAAAAATGACGTCGAAAACTTTCACTAAATAAATGTAAAAATTAACTAATTATGTTATGTTCATAGATTTCAAGTCTTATAGGTCATATAATTAATATAAAAAGAAGAGTCGCAACACTTGTAGATGCATACTATGTCTTCTTGTTGTATAAAATTCATTTTTAAAATAGAAATATATTGTCTAAAGACGATTTGTTTGAATACTTTCGAAGATTTCATACTCAAATGAACTTATCGCATGTCAACTGTGACATTTGCATCTATATGTATATATTTGTTTTTATAAAGCAAATCGAAAACATCTAATTGTATATTAAAATAGATAAATGTATATTATAATAAACAACGGTGTCAAAGTCTTGGTACCAACTATTCATTTAGATTTCGATCACTTCAAGAAAACTAATTAAAGCCAAAACCAATTATGTATACTTCCAATTATTTACTCTTGCTGTGTAGATATTCAGAATGTCTTTCTAGAATATGGCGAATCAACTTTTAAGAATTGATATCAAACGATCCTAGATAGTGTATGTTGATTGAAATTTACCAAATTCAAAATACGAAATAATTGCGCGAGAAAACTTGTCATTTACTTTTCTATTTTATCTTCCATGAAATAGTTTTACAGTTTTGTATTAGTAATTAAAAAAAGGAGCGTTTTGGTAAACAACAAAAGGTATAGGAACTAATTGTTTAATGGTAGCACATTGATATTCAATTATTTGAGATTTCAACAATGCCTTATTTTGTATAAGAGGAGTCAGTATTTTCGAATAAAGTCGATTTCAAAAACTTTTGAAGTTTAAAATACTAAACAAAGTAAGAACTGAAGCAAATATCATATTCCAAAAAATACCCTTTTAAACCTTTTCTAACATGTCAACGTTAGTTAATCGTTTTATATCCAAAAGAAAATTCTAAACATAGATTTGAATCAGCTGAAAAAGTCTCATTCTAACTAAATGTTCTCAGCTCTAACCATTCATCTTTAAAGGGACGAAAAGTAAATGAATACTTTGTATCAAGACTGTTGCAGCATAGGTTACTGATGTATATTAAAAAAGAAAGAAGGAGTTTATGATTTAGTGCACTACTCTTCTAGCTGATGATGTTGACGATGAGCTAGCTGTTGATGAACCACGTGATGAAGCTCTTTGTTGTCGTTGACCAGTTAGACTTGGCGGTCGTGATCCGTCTATTTAATTCAAAAATAAATTTTTTGCTTAAAAATCAAATCTTGAATTTATTACCTAAGCCAAGTTGTACTGAAGCAACAGGAATAGCTTGTCGTGATGATGTACGTGATGGCTGAGAGATTGAGCTGCGTGTTGAACTGCTTCGTACACTTGATGGTGTACTTGCTATACTGGATAGATCATCCAAATGGGACTAGAAAAAAAAATACTGTTCATGTATATATGTATGTTTTTATGTAAAATTTTACTTGTTCTTTCAGCATATTATAACAATGTTTAGCATCGGGATCAGTCGAAACAGTTTGATCAATAAGTACATCAAGTTTTTTATTAAATTCTTTTAAAAGTCGTAATTCAAAATCATGTTCTTCAATTAATGGCTGTTGTTGATTACGAGCAGTTCGTGCAGCTTTTTTGTTTGTAGAAATCTAAATTTAATTTAAAAATATTTTTCTCTATACGAATGAATGATTTTATCTTGCATACACTTTTATCAGCACGAACCAGTTTTGCATCCATATCTTTGACATCATTTTCTAATTTTCCTACTTGTTGTCGTTTTTCTTGATTTACATTTTCTAGGGCTCCTTGATCATTGAGTAGTTCTTCAAAGGCACGTTCAGTACGCTAAAAAATAATCAGCAATACCAAGTTAATTTAATTATTTTCAAAAGTAGAAACGGATAAGCAACGACGTCAATTCACAATCTCTAGGTGTTTTACTTGTTCTTTATTTGAAAAAAAGAATCCTTCATTATTTCTATCAGCTAATAATAAATTTGCGTTTTCTCTGTATTTTTTTAAATGTAGTTCATAAGAATTTCTAGTAGACAATAAATATTAACCATAAAAATAACAATGCTTAGATGAAAAATATAGTGCTAGTTAAAGATACGATTTATTGAAAATATCTACTCTATTATATTAAAAGTTTGTATAAAAATACAAAGTTCAAGAATATTCTTTATCGATACAAGAACCTTTGTATATGCTATTCATGATCTTATTCATAGTATAAAATCTCTTCAACATGTATCGTAGTAATCTATCATCAAAGCACCTCTTCGATTTAATGTGCAAACATGCGCGTATGACTAGAAGCAAATCATTTTTTGTGATTATTTCAACCCGAAAACTACTCGTTAGTCGACTTTCACTAAAACAGTTAAAGTTTATCTTTTATGTTTTCTTTTCTAATTATTCCAATAAATGAATATTCATGAAATAAAAGTTGTTATACAGATAAAACAAATATTACTTTTAAATCATTTCTCATATCTTCAGCTTTTCTACGTTTCGTTCGAACTTTATCCATCAAATGACGTGATTGTTCCTCTAGTTCTTCAAGTCGACTTAATTCATCGCCTAAATTTGAATAAAATTTTACATTAAAATAACAAAAATCAAAAATTTCTTTACTTGATTCCGGTAATTTTTTGAATGATTGTTTTGTCTGATTATTTCCACTGTTTATGATACGAAGAGTATTTTGTAGAGCTAATAATTCTTGTTCAGCTTTACGATTTTTTGCATCAAGTTCATCGCCTTCACGTTGTAATTCTTCTTTTTCTTGGGCAGCCTAATATCAACACAAACCTAATATGATAGTCTGTTAGATTTGCTCTTTGTTTTTACCTTTATCACATAATAAGTTTGAGATGATTCTTCTTCACTAGCACCTTCGGGTGGTGCCATTGCAATATTAACGATTTCATATCTAACAGAATTAAATAGCCATAGTTAATTAGATAGAAAATGAAGTTTCAAATAGAACCTTTTCTTTAATTTTTCTATTTTATTAATTCGATCATGTAATTGTGCTGATATTTCATTTGTTTTTCCTTCTTCATCACGTAATTGTTGACGAAGTGTTGACTGATGAATAGATATTTCACTTCGACGTTCTTTTATAGCCTAGATTAGATTGATGCATAAATAAATATGTCTAAATCAATTATTGCAATTATTTACCGTTTGAAGTTGTAATCGACGTGTTTCAAGTGTCATAATAGTATCAGCTTTTGAATTAAGTAAACCACGAAGACGTTTTAATTCAATACGCATTAAATGTTCTTCAACAAGTAAATTCTAAGAAAGAAAAAGAAAATGAAGTTTTATTTTGTAGACAGAAAAAAACAGTTCTTTAAATTAAACCTCTTTATCATCAGTTAATTTCTTAATCAATCTTTGTGCATTATCAGCATGTAATTCAAGTTCTTCTATCTTTTTTTGTTCAGTTTCTTTATCTTCACGGATTTCTTTAAGATTTTTATTTAAACGTCGTTTTTCTTCTTCAATTTGTTTTGTTTGAGAAGTTAACATTGCATGATCATCACGTTTTCGTTGCAATTCAGCTTGTAGTTCACTAATTTTTCGTTCAAGCATAGCCTGTTCTTCGGTACTTTTTTCACCCTGCATTCGATTTATTCGACGTTCGAGAGATTGAATTTCAAAATCCTGAGAAAAACAAGACTCATCGAAATAGAACATTCACATGTTTACATTCATACCTGATGGTAAAGTACTTCTTGTTGTTTTAAAGCTTCGTGGTCTAATCTGTTTGTTTTAGCTTGTAAATTATTAAGTGTAACAACTGAACCATTAATATCAGCTTCGAGATTTTTTTCTTTAGTTTTATAATCAAATATTTCCTGTGTAATCTTATACATGCGTTCCGATAATAATTTTAATTCGCTATTCAATTTCATTTCACGTTCTTGTTCATCCAAATAGAGTTTATCCATTTTATTAGCTTTTTCTTCAGCTGTATATTTTGTATCTAATATTTCACGTTTCTTCTCAATTAAATCATTTTTACGTGTCATCACATCTTCAAGATATTGTTTACGGCTAGTTAATTGTTTTTTCATTTGACTTAGCAGTGCATATGCATTTTCTTTATCTTTTTCTGTTCGTTTAACAACACGCCGTAAACCAGATAACTAAAACAAAAACAAAAATATGGATTTTATAAATTTAGAAAAAATGAATTTAGTTTTTTTACTTCATTTTCATATAATAAACGATTTTTCTCAGCATCTTCATATTGTGTTCGTAATTTTCCTGCTTGTCGTTCAGCCATAGACATTTGTAATTGACGTTCATTATTGTTTCGTTGTTCATTATCATAAAATTCTCGTTTTTCAATTATTTGTTCTTCAACAGAACGTGCTTCAGCTTTTATTTTAACTAATTGCTATTTCAAATATTATCATTTTGATTTTTTCTTAATTAATAAAATAAATTAAACTTACAGCTGCCAATAAATCAATGTCACGATCTCGTTGATGCCTAAAGAAAAATATTAATCAGTTGTAAACATTATTCTTCTAATATTAATATGTAAAACTTAGCGATTGATACTTACTCTTGTGCTACAACGTGAGATTAAATTATATGATTAATTTGAGAGCGTTTCAAAGAAGGATTATTGTTTGAAAATAATGAGTTTTGTAAAAAGTTTTACTTTTACTTAGGTTTTCACATTCTCAAAAGATATATCACTCGTAAAACAAAGCCTTGAACTATTCTTGCATTCAATTATACCTTTCTGATGAAAAGTAACTTTCTTTTAGACAAGATTAATTTTTAGCTCCAAATATAGGAAAAGTTTCTTTCTTTTTTTATCAACATGAATCTAAAAACAAATGCTTCATGAGTATCGATATTTTTCGTTACATTACGATCCAGTTTAGTCTTTAATAAGTGTTTTTTCTTGAATACGTATCTAGATAGATATAAATAAATCTATTCCACTTGAATCTGGATATCAAACGTGTGAGTACATATTTTATGTCCCTTTTATCATAAACTGTGAAAGAGATTTCAACTAGGTCACTTCCTCTGTGAAACAAATCAATCACAAGAGACTTCTGTCTTGCCAAGAATAGCTTTGTTTATTTCCAAATCTTCAGTTATATGATTTATCCTAGACTCAGAAAAGAACAAAGAAAGTTATGAATTTAAATCTCCAGTACTATTTTCAGACTTTCTATTAATCAAGTTTTGATGCATTAAAAAACCTATTTAATGTTCTCGTTTTGTATTTTAAGCAAACATATGTGATAGTCTTACATTTGTCCAATAATATCTTCCCATCGTGTGATAAGTTCTTGTCGATGACGATGAGCATGTCGGAAATTACTTGCTGTTTTATCCAGTTCAACCTAATGTTTAAGAATAGAACTGTAAGCAATTTAAAGATGAACAAAATCTATTACTTGAAGACTAGTTGTATCCATGATTTCACCTTCAACAGAGCGTTTTTTTTTATTTGCTTCGTCTGTCATCCGTTCAATTTTAAACATAAGTTCCTAGTTAAATGTACAAAAGAAAATTGTATGCCTAGAAAAGCAAATGCTACGGATTTCCTTTCATCATACTTTAACTTTAGCTTCATCTTGTCTAGTATATTTCATTAATGCCATAACATCTTCGTCTTTTTGTGCTGATTCTTCAAGCCACGCTTCTAATGCTTGTTGATCCCATTTCATTTGTGCTTTCATTTCATCAAACAATTGATTTGCACGAAAAACTTCATCCTAAATTAAATTAATTCTTTTTTATATAATCTCGATTTGTTTTTGTTTTCTTGTGTTAAATATTATCTTACAGCTAAAGTACTTTTTCGATCTTTTATATTTGTTATTTCATTTTCAAGTCGTAATATATCTTGTTTAAGACGGCCTATTTCACGTTCATTAAGTATTTTCATATGTTCTTCAGTTTCAACTTCATGTTTACGTGCATTAAAAAGTTTCTAAATATAAAGCAAAATTTATTTTCTTATCCGTGTGCTGTTCTATTTAAATAAGATTTAGCTCTGATTTTACTTGTGTTGTTCCCAATTCATCTTGAACATTTTTAAGATGATCTTCAAGCATATGAACTTTTGTGAGATGCTCATCGAGATCATGTTGTGTTGATTGAAAACGTCGTTGTTTTGTTTCAATCTAACACAATGATTAAATTGATAAATAGAAAAAGAAAATATTTATGAATCATTTTTTTTTTAATATTTTCTACTTTAGTTTCTAAAGTTCGATTTTCAGCGTTGGGAATACGTGGTGCAAGTGTTGTACCAAGTCCATTGAATTCTTCTAATTCAAAATCAGAACTCATCTTTCTTTTCGTTTTTTTTTTGTTGTAAAATAAGTAAGATTCTCCTCCTTGTTCGTTTGTATCGAAGTGAAACAGAAAAACAAAAAGATCAGTGACAACATGAAGGAATTCATCGCCATGGAAAATTCTTCGTTTGATAAAGAAAAACATTCCATTGGTTAAAATGAACCAATTGAAGAATGGTAATGAATTAGTCATGTTCATCACCTTTATTCTCTTGGCGAGAATTTGATTGAATTCAATCAATTTATGGCAAGTAATCCAGAATTTCGTCGAGTTGTAAATTATACAGATCTTGAAGCATTACTTGAATGTATGATAAGTATTTTTTCACAGAATACATTCTTTCATATTTTTTGAACTATTTTCGAGGTCCCTTGTGTCTCGATCGATTTGATCAACCTCGTAAGTTTTTCCATTGAATTGAATAAGTTACATCTATGCGCTTTGCATGATGATGCAGGATTGATCCCATGTGGTCATACTTATTGTACAAAATGTCTAAATGAGCTATGTGCAGGTAGCGATACTGTTATTTGTCCACAATGTCGACAACAACATGATGTACCTATCACAGGTGTGACTTTATTTCCTCGAAATTTATCATATCAACAATTACTTGATATTAGAACAGAACAATTAGTTTCTACGCGACAATGTCAGGTATGATTATAGTTAAGTTTATTGTTCAGGACGACTTATTCGTCTGTCACTATGTAATTGATTGCATTCATTCGACATACTATATACTAGAAAATGTCATGAGAACGAGATTATTTTTAGTAGAATACTAATTCAATTCTTTTTCTTGTTCAAATTTATAATTCTTCAGATTAAAAGTAACACTCTGCATAACGACATGATTTGCGAGTAGGATTTCGATGTTTCGCTTCTTGATGTGAAAATAATTCATTTTTACGATATTTTTTAAGTCGATGCTATAGTTTTCATTAGGAAAATTGATCTTCTAATTTCAACGTGAACCTCTTATCGGAGATAGATCTTCAGATGCTGCCATAAGAACATGGAATCTTCTTCCGATTTATATAAAATATTTGAAACACTTGCTTCTACCACTGCCCTAAATTAAGGCATGTCATTCCGTATAGTTTCAATTTCAAATTCTGAAACCGAA
Organism: Rotaria magnacalcarata; assembly: GCA_900239745.1. NCBI lineage: Eukaryota > Metazoa > Rotifera > Eurotatoria > Philodinida > Philodinidae > Rotaria > Rotaria magnacalcarata. Next base: position 101,746 of record OENM01000057.1, read on the forward strand.
TTTCTTAGTAAACTTGAAAACGATCATGATATCGATATATAGACACTTCGATATACTTGAGTACACACGCTAAATATTGAAGACCTTTTGTTTCATCTTTTTTGAATCATGTTCTGATTGATAATATAAATCTCTTCAAACCGTAGAATATTCACATATAATTTTTAGTTTCAGCTTGTTGATCTCGCAAACTTTTACTTGAATTTCATCTAAGAATAATTAGCGAATCTACATGAAAGCAATTATTAATTCATGATAATATATATAAATTATCAATTTTTAGGTTTGTAATAAGAAACATGCTTTTTCTGATTGTCTGCATTGCCATAAAGCTGTATGTCTTGATTGTAAACAATTGCATCGAGAAGAATTAGCAACACTAACTGATGTTCTTCTTGATGATCTAGCAAAATCTAGTGATCTATGCAAAGGTTTATATTTAGTTTCAATCATCAATTTTGAATATGAAATTTGGTTTTAAAATATTTAGATGCACTCAATATGGAAGTAACGACATTTCTTATGCATTGTGATACAATTAAAAAGCAAATCACAGCATATGCAAAAGAATCCATTGATTTAGTAAAGCAGCAAGAAAAACAATTAAAAAATGATCTAAATCAAATGATTGCACAACAATTAGAGTAAATCATGCATACTGAAATGAACGGTTGATTATGAATTTTTATTTTTAAGAGCATCAAAAAAAGTGTTAACACAATTTGAAAAGAATAAAGAAGAAATTGATCATTTTGTTCGATCATCAAAACAAAAAATTGAAAAGTAAAAACTAAAATAAGAAATACTATTCGTTATTCCTTGATATGTATATATCTATGTTTTGTGATTCTATTAGAAAGGAATCGATTCTTGATGAAAAATATATTGAAATTCAAAATATTGCAACGAAACATCTAACAACTCTACAGAATGTTGTTACTGGTTTAAAAAATAAACGAAAAGATGTAAATTTGACAATTTTTCTTGTTTATTTTTTAAATGTTTCTAAAACTATTAATAGATTTCTTTTACACCAACTCGTTGTCGACAAGATCGTCTTGGTGACTTAAATCTAATCACACCAACATTTTCATCGGATCAGCGTGTTTCATTACCAACAACAAGCGATGATAATACTAATCGACAACAATTATTGCCTTCATCAGGAGTTCGTCAAGTTGGACAATGGGGAAATGGTCCTTTAGAATTCTGGTGTCCAAGTGGTTTGGCAATAACAAGAAATAATGAACATCTTATTGTTGTTGATAGTTGGAATCATCGATTACAGGTTTCGAATTTAAGACTGATAGAATTTTATGGAAATTTCACTATATTGAATTATTTCTTATAGATAAGAATAGTTTCCCTTAGGTAACAAGACGAATGTTCAATTTGTATAATAGTCTTTGATAATCAGATATATTTTGAAGTTTTCTTTCGTTTTTACAGTTTCACGTAATAGAAGAGCATCTATGTAGTCACTAAGAGTTTGCTCACCAAGGAATGAATTGAATTCTCATTCATACTTTAAGTTTACTTCAAGTTACAAGGTGTTGTCGGTTTACTAACTATTCAACTTGTAATATTGTTCATAGGTAAATCGAATGATTCTTATAGCATTCTCAAAGTTTAGGCCGAAAACAAAACTCGATTCTTTATGAAAGTATGAAATGTTTGAGTGCGCTCAATACGCGTAACATATCTATAATACGAGACTTATTTATATAGAAACTTACTACTCTCTAAAAAAAAAGGTATATACTATTTGATTTTCTAGTAAAGTTATCATAGCAAGGTGATAAACCGTTTTAGGGTTACTGTAATCGATTTATATGAGTGAAAAATGCGAATAACTATTGAATTGTTTCACAGAGCAGATGAAATATTTATGAAACTTTTTCTTTTACTATTGATACATCTTATGATTGATGATTTACGTAAGGAGTTCTACATAAAACAGATCTTGTTTCAGACATCAACAATTTTATCTATCTTGTTAGATAACAGGCGTTATTTAATTTCTCAACAGTTGTATTCTTCTGATGCGTATATGAAATTTCTAAGAGTTTAAAATGAAATATTTTCTATGAATTAAGAATATTCTAATTCATAGATGTTAACAATCGATGGTAGGCATATTCGTTCGACCGCTGGTATAAAAGGACGTGGATTTGAAGAACTAAATAATCCCCGTGATGTATGCATAGATACGAGTAATCAATCGATAATATTGTCCGATTCCGGTAATCATCGATTAGTTATCTATGATATAAATAATTTTCAAGTTCAGCGTACAATCGGTGGAAATGATTCACAAATAAATTTACATTTTCCTTTTGGAATTTGTTGTGATGACGATAATCTTCTATATGTATGTGATCGTGGAAACAATCGAATTGTTGTCATACGTTTTAATGATGGAGCATTAGTTCGTCAGTGGGGACGAAAAGGAACTCAACAAGGTGAATTCGACGCACCGGATTTTATTTGTTGTCGACAAAATATATTAGCTGTGTCAGATTTTAATAATCATCGTATACAAGTGTTTTCATTAAATGGACAATTTCTTTTTACATTTGGAAAATTAGGAAGTGGTGATTCAGGACAATTTCGATATCCGAGAGGAGTTGCAATTGATGATGAAGGATTTTTTATGGTAAAACTTTACTGTTATTTAGATTCACTAAAATAATGAATCTGAATTATTTTTGTAGGTCGCTGATTGGGTAAATAATCGTTTACAAGTAAAATCAATAAAATTTTTATTGTAGAAAAATGTTCGATTTGTTGATTTTTTTTTGGTTTTAGTTATTCACACCTAATGGAGAACTTTCAGCGATTGTTAGTGATAAGAATTCAGACTCATGTAATGATGAACTTGCTCTGTTAAAAGTGGAATTCGATCGTCCAATTGGTTTAGCCGTTTCAAGTCAGGGCGTTGTCTTTGTAACTGAATGGGGTCGATCACATCGAATTATTATTTATTGAACATTACATATCGATGCCAGTGATTTCTTTTCGTAGATTTAATCTTTTTTATGTTTATTTGGCACGGATACGTCTAAATGATTGTTTTTGCTTTTTGTGAATATGACTAATTCAATTTAATGCATTACAGTGTTTTTGTAGGGTTAGCTTTATTCTTTTTCATTGAAACATAAAAATAAAAATTACACCATTGTTTTGTATTGTTAATTTCATTCAAAGTCTCTATCTCTCTCTCTCTCTCTACTTTAACTTCTAGCAAAAGATTGAACTTCAATGGGTAAGTTTGCTTGTGCGAGTCAGATATGTGTGAAAGTTGGGTTTGTGTATTTTTATTCGTAGCTAACGTTGCTCTAATAAATTTTCTGGGAAAATTGTTTAGAATTTTTCAAGTGCTATGTTAAGTTAGTATAATTCAAAACAAACTGAACTTAAAATAATGTCCTCTATTATCATGAAATTTAACTTTTCAATAAAAAAAAGATCTATCCTACGATAATTGGTGATGTCGATCGTATGAAACGAAGTTCAAAATGAAAGAAGAACATCAGTTTTACTTGTACAATGACATTATTCGAAAGAGTAGAAGTCTTATCTGTTGCAAGAGATATGACACATTTTAAAGAATAAAGTACTCAAATCACTACGGGAGCTTGACTTAAAATCGATTTACCATGCGCGTTACGCGAAAAGCAAGATTTGCAATGATTGATGCAACCATATTTTTTAAATCCTCACAATCATCTACTGAAACTGATTAGATATCAATGGGAAACTTAATTGTTTAATAGCTATTTTTACGAGTACAATCTATAAATCAAGATAACATATATAATAAGACCTTATCTTACTTTAAGACGTTCTTACTTGTCTAGTCTAGAGAATCTCGATCATAAATAAATATGAATTGCTTCTTACTAATTTACAATGAATCTTCATGATATTCGATCAAAATACTTTCCTTTTTTTCATCTAAATAATATTGGAAATTAAAAAAAAATTAGTTTGGTAATGCCATTGTCGTCTATTTAAAATAATACGATATATTTTTGAAATTAAAAACTTGCAATGACAACTGAAATAAGGAAATGATAAAATATAAGTAAAACATCTATGCTACTAAAATAATCCAAGTAAAAGAAACCGCATTAACAAAAAAAAACGAATGAAACGGAGAACGGAAAAATCTACAAAACACACTCTCTTCAGGTGAGATCTGTTTGGATTTGTAAAATATTTTTTTTTAAATGAAGAAAAAAAATTTCATTTTCTTCTTCTTGATTTTTGTTTTTCTAAAAAATAGCGTCCTTCTCAATTCATAGAGAAGAAGATAATTATGTTGTCTTTTTGTTTTACATTCAACTTAACAACAATCCATTTCTTCCACAGCCAATTTTTTTTCATTTAAAAAAAGTGCTTTATCTTGCATTTGTTGATGAATAAGACGGGCTTTTTGAAAAAGCATTGAACGAATTTCTTGAAGATTATACGGTGATAAATCGAGTTGAAAGGCTTCTTCAGATGATGGTTCTCCACTAGCTTCCTTACGATAATTATCAAATAAACAACTACGTAAACCATCATCAGCCGTTATTCGTTCTGATGGATCCATACGAAGCAATTGTTCTAATAATTCAAATGCATGCTTGTCAACACCCGGAACAAATACATGTGAATCTAATGGTGAAAACACAACTGGATACTCATTCGAACATTTCCCTAATGTACGACGAAGTAAATTTAAGGACTTTTCTGTTATTGTTGGATACGATATTTTCTGTTGATGATAAGAAAATCCTAGTGAACCACAACGATGTTCGATAATTAAACGTAATTGATCTAAATGATGTCGCCCTGGATAAAGTGGTTGACCATAAATAAGTTCAGCTAAAATACAACCAACAGACCACATATCCATTGATGATGTATAAATGCCATTTAACAACATTAATTCAGGTGCACGATACCATCGAGTACAAACTAAAAAAAGAACAAATTATTATAAACAAAAGAATATTAAACAAAAATAATATCAACAACGAACCATAGCTTGTCATTGGTGTATCACAATTATCTTCAGGCACACGAGCCAAACCAAAATCACCAATCCGTAGATGTCCATCAAGATCAACAAAAATATTACTTGGTTTTAAGTCTCGATGCACTAAGAAAATTCATTCGTTTTATTTATTGAAAAATAAAATAGAATAATCGATTACTTACTAACTTTAGCCGAATGAATAAATTTAAGTGCTCGAAATATTTGGTAAAGAAAATGAGTGATATGACTACCACTAATGATACGCATATCACTTGGCCGCTGTTTATTTGTTTTAATAAGTTGATGTAGATCAAGACGCATTAAATTTGTTACTAAATAAAGTTCTGACATTTGTTCAGCACATAGAGCTGATGTATAACAATCTAAGACTTGAACAATATTATCATGTTTAAGCGGTGGTAATATACAAATTTCACGTAATGAACGAGAATAGAATAGCATGGCTTCTTCAGTATTTATTGGTGGTAAGCGAATTTTTTTTATTGCAACTTTACGTTGTAATAAATTGTCCCATGCCGATATAACATGACCAAATGCACCAGAACCAATCGTTTTCGGCATTGAATAACGACCGACTAAATCAAATGTATGACCATCGATAATACGAGTTGTTGTTGTTGGTGGTGCTGCTGCTGCTACTGTTACGGTAGCTGTTGTTATTATTGGATTTGCACCATGTGGACGACGCGATGTATCATATCGAATATCGGCATGTACATCATCATACAAATGACCTAAAACCGAAATTAATAATTCAAATAAAAAAATATACTATGTAATCTCTATTTCACCGTTATTATCGCGAGGCATGACCAATATATGTAAATCGAAAAAGAAAATAGTTGTTCAAGATAACTGCATGCATACAACTTTCATCTGTCTATATTTATAGATGGAAAGAGAGAGAGAGAGAGAAATGCTAACTGAAAACATGTGATTATTCTTCGATAACATCGTATACAATCCAGGGATATACTAATAGACAATAGTAAAAACGAACAATATGTCCTTCTATACGCTTCTATTTTCGAGCACAAATCATTTGTAGAAAATACAAATAATTAAATATTCAATAATAATTGTCCAGAGAAAGCAGAAATTTTTACACGGTTTCCATTGTTCGATTATTATGGGATGCATAGCAAATCAGAAAAGTTTTTCTTCATCGATGAACAAAATGAAGAAGTAAATTTTTATACCAATTTTCATGTTGACATGCGACGAAAAATTTAAATTGTTACAATTAGATGCATAGTTTTTCCGTGTAATATTCAAGTAAATTTTTAATCAGCTATTCGAATTTAATGTTTTTTTATGTTTGGAAAACGTAGAAAACAAATGACAATTATTACTTGATTATTTTGCTAACTAATTCTTCAATAGATTGATGAGATCTACAAATTATGAACAATATGTTTTCATAAACTAATTTTCAAAACAAGTTTCAATACGTGGAATGATATCTATCGGAGTACTGAATTAGTAGTAATTTTCGACCATCAATACATCAATTGAGATATTATTTCAATAGCTAATGAATTAATTGGTATCTGTTCGCATGCAATTGAGAAAAGAAAAAAATCTTTCATTGAAATTTATTTATGTCATATAGCATCAAAGTCACATGATCTTTGTGTCAATTTTTATCATCTTATTTTCCATTGCAGTACGATATGCTATGGGCAAATGTATGATAATCTAGAAATAATTCATTTATCTGTATTACATTTATTTAAATGATTATACTCATTCTGTACATGTTTCACATTGATTTAGTTCGTGTTCGTTACTTGACCTCACTTTCAAGGACGTAAAGTAAAAGCATTAAATGATACTGTTGGTCAATCGTACTATATCTGATAGATGAGAAAAGAGGAAAGGAAGGATGTAAACTGGACAAATAAAATAACCTAAAGATGAATATAGAGGTAACTCCTAAGATTGTTTGATCATTAGAAAAAGTATACGACGTAGCCGGGTAACATATACCTACACAAATAACATTGATGAATGATATGTGGCTTGATTATTGGACGGATACTGATAAGAATGGTAGGTTTTAAAAAAGTAGAGAAATCATACTTCAAGAGTATCTACACAAATTTTAGAATATTATCAGATAGTACTCAATGAGAATAGTGATCAAAATAAGTCTAATATGATTATTCAAAAGGAATGTTTTACTTTAAAGTTAGCAATATTTTATGAATATGAACTTAGCCGATAGATTGTTTGCTATGCTATCATATCATCTCTCATGTATAGTGTATTCACAACAACATCCTATGTATGATGAATTTAATCTACATCCAATAATTGAAACAACTCATTCGTATGATCATTCATATAAATCAAAACAAAGTTCTGTAGATATCAGTAAAACTGTTCATATTCAAAATGTATATAATAATGATAATAACAATAATGGTACAAGTAGTAGTAGTACTACTAATACTACTGCATCAATATGTCACAATCGTGAAGATGATCAACTCACACCAAAAACGGTTACACATAAAGACCATTATTTATCACACGCCACATCGAATTTGATTGAAACAAATCAGAAACAAAATGTTAAACAGTTATCAACATTATTTCCGAATAAAACAGAACAACAACAACAACAAGTTTCTGATTATAACAGTATAACAACACAGCTATTATCAAACGCTAGCCACGAAAAAATTTCTCATACAACAACTACCCATATTCCATGTTTAGTATGTGGTGATGAATCAAGTGGATTTCATTATGGTGTTATTTCTTGTGAGGGTTGCAAAGTAAAATTTATTTTTCTTCTTAGATTCCGAAATGTTTTCTGTATTATTTAAAACTAATTAAAAGGGCTTTTTTCGCCGTTGTATAACCCAAGGCATGTCACACTATTGTAATAATACGGGTGACTGTGAAATAACATCATTTACTCGTAATTCCTGTCAATATTGTCGATTAAAAAAATGTTTTAATGTTGGTATGAGCCGTCAAGCGTCACGATTAGGTCGACGACCTAAACGACCACGTTCTGACACTATAAATATAATTGAAAATGTTAAAGAACCGATAACAAATTCGTTATCATTATCAAGAACATCTGAACAAGAAATTCAATGTCAACAACAAATTAAATTTATGAATGAAGATTCAACTACTATATTTAAAGAAAAAACGTGGTCAAATAAAAACATTAAACAAATTTCATCAATCAATAGTAGCGAGTCAGTTGCGCCGATAACGTCAAAGGTAAATTTTTCAGATTGTTTTCTTCAACGGCATCAAATAAAAATCATACCAGAAATTCATCAAGAAATTCAAAGAAAATTATCGACAATGTTAATTTATCAAGAGAAGCTATTGACAAATATTGAAATCAACGAGTTTGATCATATAGCCAACGTTCTTATTAATGCTCATCTGCAATTTTCTGTGTATACATTTGAAAAAATTCAAATTCAAATTAGAAAAAATTCACTAATTAGTGCAGATACAATTGTAAGATAACAGAAAACTACTATCTGCTAATGATAATGTGAAACTTCATTTTTTTTATAAATAGATTGACAATTTTAATTCTGATCCAGCATCAGCATGGATCCATTGGCAATTGAATTGTCGACTTGAAAATGTTTTAAACTTATTTAAACAAAATCCTTTTTTTCAACAGATTTCATACAATGATCAAGTTTGTTTATTTCGATATGGTAAAATTTTTAAAAAAAGTCTAAATCTGGTGAAAATCTTAGAAATTAGTATTGCTTGCTCGCTCGCTCACAAACTCGATGGATTTTTTTTGAGAGAAAAGATTGAGTCAAGTTTATTAGAATTAGAAATTTGATTTCCTCAACAGTAGAAATAAATAGTTTATTGAAATAGCTCGATTTTCATCAGTCAAATAATATAGGATTGTACTAGTACCTTCGTTATTCATCAAGTCGTTGTTCGTATCAATAAGTGATGTGAACTTTTACAATGAATGTTTCTTTCACAGTCAACTTATGCGCAGAATTTTTGAACATTGAAAACTATCATTCAAAATTGTTTTCCAATCGAGTTCGTTTTTCAAGAAACAGCATCTATTGAATGTTTGATTTTCTAAATAATAAAATTTTGATGTTGATTACTTTTTTCTTAACTAAACGATTTCAAGAAAAAATGATTTTCTGCAATCTCATCATAACATTAAAGATATCTGTACGGATAGTTACATGGATCATAATCGATATTTTTCTTTCCTAATAACATGAGAGAGTCAGATAATGAGCAAATAATATCAGTTAATCTAATGGTGTTATAATTTTCGACAGAAGATTTTTTTTTCTGTTTTTAATTGATGTAGGTTGATTGTATTTTTTTATTAGGAGCCTTTGAAACGATACTTGCCAGCTGGTTTGCACTATTCAATGTAAAACGTCAAGTAATGCTAGCACCAGATTTGACAGCTTATATGAATAGAGATTGTATAGAAAAGATAAAAGTATTAGGCGTATTTATGTTAGAAATATTTGATTTGGGAATGAAAGCAAGTCATATTCAATGGACAGATAGTGATATTGCGTTGTTTAATGCAGTTTTACTGATGAATCCAGGTTTGAAGAATAATCTGTTTTTTTTTTGTATCATTCTATTAGTATACTTTGTTTCTAGAAAGGTTAGATTTATGTAATAGAGAACAGATTGGACAGATCGAAAGTAAACTAATGCAAGTTTTGTACAGACATTTACGTAACAGTCATCCAAGTAAAGTTGAACGTTTAGAAACATATTATGATTTTTTCAAATGATTGTATTTAGATGAACCGGAAATATTCTTGAATATGCTTCAATTGATACCAATAATTCAAGAAATCAATCAAAGCCATTTGAACGCAGTCAAATACATAAAAAAATATAACAAAGAACTTTTTAATTCCTTACCAGATATCTATCAAAAAACTTATCAAGAACTGTCGCTATAGTTAAACAATATTCAGTTGACAATTATCATTCTATAAAGAGCCTATTAATCTAGATTTTAATTTTTCACTACAAAATCGATTACTGTCTCTCTGTTGTACCGTGGTATTTTACTTGAAAACTATCAGCAAAGCAACGCAAAATTTATTTGAGATATTTTTTTGTTATTTAATTTACTTCATTTATACTTCTGATCGATTATGTTTCCGAAAATTTTCTAGTTAAAGATAAATAAACTCGCAGTAAATATTGTTTTCATTTTTTCATGTCTTTTAAGTAGATTTGTTTTATGAAATATCTTTTCAAAAATATGGGTAATAAAAATGAATACTGATTCATTGAGATGAAGGTTCAATGTAAGAAATAGAACATTAATTTTGTAATAAAATAAATTACAAAACTTTTTCGAATTCAATGTATAATTAGAAAGGATCAATTACCGAGGAAATATTTCTAATTGTTAATTTGCTTTTCCATTAAGATTAAACGAGTCGTGTAGACACTCCTCTGAATTATATCTACAATGAAAAGTACTTCGTTCCTAATGGTTTGTTACACAGGAAATCGAACATTTTTTCTACTGCATTTTTGACATGGAATGTTTTCTATAGAGATGCTTGGATTACATTAACTTTTGTAAAAACTCTTGATAATTACTCGACTGAGTCATTTTGACGTAGCTATAGATCTTTCAACAATTAGTCATACGGCCTTTGATAATATTCAGAGCATGCATTTTTTTGACGGCTTCATACCAGCTAGTTTAATTCCAGTTTCTATATCTCCAAAAATTACATTTCGCATTTTAGAAAATTTATGATCTCATTATAAATATGGAGATTCACAGCAAATCTTCGCTACAGGCTGCGCGTTTTCCATAGAAGTAGGCTACAAGAACGAACTTTGTTTATGTTAAACAGAAATCACTAAATTGTACCCACCTGTGTGGAATTCTGATTCGGCAACAATTACGTATCAAGGCAAGTGATCTCGTACAGTTAATATTTGTTCTTGTTGACAAAGTATATCTGTCCAAATACCCTTTGATTTCAATGCTAAATATTATTCAATAATAATTATAAATAAATCTGGAAACTTCGGATTCCATCCGAGAGTTATGTGTACTGCAAAAAGTACATGGGACATTTGAGTCATTCTAGAATGTCTGAACACCAAAATTATCATGAGCAACCAGGCACTTTGGTTTCTGGATGCAGTTTTTGTGCATTTTGAGACCGTTTTCAGACGATGTTTCGCTAGAAAGCTACGATTTAGTTCAAAACTAGTATCAAATTCGGAATCAGCGTTAAAAACTGAGTCGTTTTATATATGTTGTGGATAATTCTGAGAAAAACGTTTTTTTTTTTGAAAAATCGCTGTACTCCCTCCCCCTCAGGGATGGTCTAGTCAATAATGACAATTTTTTCGATAACTCAGCCATTTCTTGACGGATTCTTCTCATCTTCGAACTCGACTGAGATATTGACGAGGCTGAACTGTGTAGAAACTTCCATCACGATCTGACTCTCCTTTCGAAAGTTATCGTGTAAACGACCGGACACTCTGACCGATTCTGGAGTGTACTCACTTTTTGAGTACACAAAAATAGAGAAAACATTAACTGGCCATTATATACGACTCAATTCATGGATTTCATATTATCAAACTCATAATGTGATACATTGGTTTACTATTTATTGTGTGGTCAAAAAAAAAATAATCATTCATTAGCTATGGCTGTCAAATCAATATAAAATCGTCTACTGACTACGATTGATGGATGTAAAAATATTTATCGTGATTCTTTGCAAGCAATGCAGTTGACGTGTTGGTGAAGAAACTGAATTATTATTCGTTGTTGTTCTTCTCTCTCTCGCCTTGCTTGCACACAAACCGATGGGTTCGACCATGATGACAAGCTATTGAAAATTGTATCATATTTTCATAGTTCGAAGAATTCATGTTGAACTGTACGTGACAGTTCGAAGTTTTTAGAAATGAGCCTTAGGTCACGCTCGAGAAAATAATTCAAGAAGCATAAATAATTACTCTTCTGTTCAATACAAACTAAGGTGACAGTGTTTCAATATTAGGGATGAAAAAGACAAGTCAATGTGTTTAATTTATTTGAACACTGATATCATTTGAATCGAATCGAGTCGCTAGCTGATGGATGGTAGCGCCCCTTTACTATTGGATTACTTGTATATCATTGGGGTCAAGGAACGCAGGTGGTAGATAAACGATGACAACATGACCGGTGTCGATTGATTTTAGTTATTTACTGGTTTTTTTTCCTATATTATTCTGTTTTTCCTCTTTCCTTTTCTTGTCATCGAATATAATTCACAAGCCTTGATAGACACAGACATAATCTATTCTCAAGGCGAAATTTATTTTCTACTCACTTGTATAAATCAGATTTATTTTTTATTTGGCAGATTTGCTGCGCTTTTCGCGCATACCTCTTTGCATATTTAATTATAAACAATGAGTCGAGACCGAGATCGACAAGATGATCGAACTAGTAGTAAATCATCACGTAATCATGACTATTTAATTAAACTCCGTGGTATTCCATATTCATCAACTAAAGATGATATTAAAAAGTTTCTACATCGTAAGTTGATTATTCTAAATAAATAAATGAGTTACCTGATTTTTATAGCATGTCGTATTAACACTATTCATTTGTTCGACAATCGTGGCAGTTCATCGGACGAATGCTTAGTTGATCTCGAATTAGAAGCAGATGTCAACAATGCTTTGAAAAAATCAAATCAGCTTATGGGAAATAGATACATTGAAAGTATCGAAATATCGGTCATATTTTTTTTATGCTTCTACCTACAATTTACTGTCATGTTTAGTCTTTCAAGCAACTATTTATGAATACAATTTTTTTGTAAAACATAAAGGGATGATTTCATGGCGTGAACCTGTTATTCGTATGAATGGCCTTCCATATACGTGTACAATGGGTGATGTACAAAACTTTTTTAAAGGTATATTTACAATCAGATATAAAAAATATATATTGATGATGTTTGGTTTAAAAATAAATAATTATATCTATTCGTAGATATTGCAATAGCTCGAAATGGTATTTATATAACACGAGATATGACTGATAATGCTTTGGGTGGTGGATATGTGGCTTTTATTAGTATGGATAATGCCTATAAAGCAATGGATATCTATGATCAAGCACATATTCAACACAGGTTCGGCTAAGCATGGATTTTCGAGAAATAAAACCAGCAGCTTCATGCAATAAACAAATAAAATGAAAAAAAAATCTAAGGAGGGACAGGTCAGAGGTGAGGTGTCATAATCAATGGTGCTGCCAGATTTCTGTCAGGTAGAGACTACCAATTCATATACATATGTATTTATATATATATATTGTAATATGTGTGCCTGTATGTTATATATTTTAGTTTATGTTTGAAACTATCTTTAGCATTTCGTATTTGATAGTTTTATAATTGAAAAAAGAAAGTGCCGACTAAGCTTAAATTTTATTTTCTATAGGTATATAAAATTATCTCCATCGACATATGACGAAGCGAAAAAAACAATTTTAAATGATGCTGTTTTAAATGGAAAACGATTCGCAGGTGAAAGTGACGATGAAGATAAGAATAACAATACTCAGAACCGAACTAATCGAAGTCAACGAAATTCACGGTCAACGAGTCGCAGTAAATGAATTTTAAAAATTATGATTATTGTACACAAATACTTTGAAATAGTTCATCGTGGTCTTCCAGTAAAGCAACCTCCTTCACAATCGATTACTTCTCAATCAAGATCTCGACGTAAGTAAAACAATGATTAATTGGTCTCGAATAAATCGAGAACAAAAGTATAAAACAAGTAAAATTAATAGTTTCATTTTATCGTATTGCTTTGTCAGTTAGTATGAACCAACGAATGTTTTACTTTTTCAAGGATTAAAGTGGAAGAGTCAATTAATCTATTATAAACATACGATTATTTTTCTATCGACAATAAAAAAATTTATTTATTTTCTATTCAATAGAACCTCATGATGGTTCTCGACGACGAAGTCGAAGCCGAAGCCGAAGTCGAAGTCGAAGTCGAAGTCGAAGTCCAGTACGTCATTCGTCACGTACATCAATCCAAAATGGAGAATATCTTGTTAAAATGCGTGGTATGCCTTTTACTGTAGTCGAAAAGGATATTCGAGAGGTAAAAATCTATTTGAAAAAGTTCACTAATTAGATTAAGAACAACTTATTTTAGTTCTTTCCATCAGCTTTTCAACCGGTTCATATCAAAATTTTGTATGATCGTCGTACAAATCGTCCAAATGGTGATGCTCATGTCTATTTCAGTACAATGGATCAAGTCAATGAAGCTGTAAAATATGATAGAAAATATATGGGTATCAAAAATTCGACTATTTTTCTAGCGACAAAAAAACAATTTGACGATTTCTTTTGAACTTTTTAGGTAGTCGTTATGTTGAAATTTATTTTGATTCACGTCGTCCTTTATCATCGAACCGTCGACGTAGTAAAACTAAGGATAGTTCTCATCGTTCATCCCGTTCTTCGTCGAAAACAAGAAATCATGATAAAAGTAGATCCAGAAGTATGTCTAGTTTTTTGTTCATTCGAAAAAAACAAGAATTGAAACTTTCTGCTTAATTCAATATTTTATAGGTGAATCAAAAGATAAAATGAATTGATAATCAAATGTATTTAAAGAGAAAATTTTTCTGATTTGATTCTGCTCGATATTGTTATTCTAATTTTGTTCCTCTTGTTATTTGCTTGACTGTGTTATTTCCAGAAAAAAAGCTACTCTTGACGAATCGTTTTAGTCTATAACTTAGTAGAGTGTGATATATATATATTTATTAGTATTATTATGATGATTATATTTGTCTTTTTTGTGTGCGTATTATTTATTCAGATTAATCAATGTTTTTATGGAAATACATATTTAAGTATTATTGTTGTCTGCTTTCAAAATAAAAATAACGAGTTTTATAATTAATTTTTTTTTCTTTAGATTTTTTATTGTATCGTTTTGGAGAGCATAACTAATAGAAATCATTTTTTTCATATCATCTTCTTTTAAATCTTTCATATAGTTACCTGTATTCAGCAAAGTCAAGT
Source organism: Rotaria magnacalcarata (assembly GCA_900239745.1). Taxonomy (NCBI): domain Eukaryota; kingdom Metazoa; phylum Rotifera; class Eurotatoria; order Philodinida; family Philodinidae; genus Rotaria; species Rotaria magnacalcarata. The sequence continues at coordinate 116,896 of OENM01000057.1, forward strand.
CACATAGAAAAAAAAAGAAACGGCTGATATTGTTTTTTTGTAGGCCTGTGCATTCTAAAAAAGACCAGCAAAACTTGTCAGAAAATGAACTGAACAAAACTGTGATGTTTATTAAATGTCACTATGACAATCAGCTTTGATAGACAAAGAAAATTATTTATTTTCTTATGGATACATCAATGTATCAGTATTTACGTATTCTTGACATTGATCCATTCGGATATTTTATTCGATTAATGAACATATCATGCAATAAATCGCTTGATCTTAGTAACATAAATATTCAACAAATCAGTACTAATATTCAAGCAATGGATTCTTCAGGAAAAACTTCGATATTAAATTCATATATATTCAATAAAGAACTACGATCGTTATTACATAGTGGTGAAGTAGTTACTATTTATTCTAGACACCACGGCTTATTCAAATTTGATGTTGCGCCTCATATTTTTATCGCACATGACACTGCACAATGGTTAACAGATTCTCATATTAGAACAGAAATTTCAATTAATAGAATCATATATCATTCTTGTAAAATATGTTCACTTACAACAAATGATGTTCCATTATTATTTATTCATCGGTCAACCAATTCGAAACAGTATCTGACAAAAACAATACATGAGCCAAACCAATATACAAGATTTGTTTTTCCTTATTGTTTATCAACAGATAAAATTGCCAATCCACATACGTCGGCAATATCTGATAAACATGAAAAGAAAATTGAGAAAAATCGATGTTATACAAATCGACAACTTGTTCAACAGTTTGATTCATATCCACAACGATTGACAACTGCACCAAGGATAATCAAATCGTCAAAGAAAATATAGCAGTTTATAGGTTAGATTTTAATCAATTATTTATTACATGAGTTAAAATAACGGCAAGATCAAATATTTCATCAATGACTTTAAACGATATCAGATCAAAATCTCTAGAAGAATTACGATGAAAAGTTCCATTGAATTATTTTCACAAAATAAATTCAAATTACAGTACTCAATAACAAAATGTTCATTTTAGTTTAAACAAGTTTTTGGATAGCATAATTGATAAACAACCATCGATAATCATTGAGTATCGTTATTATGCGGTTGACTTGTGCACGCATTTTTCCAAGAAAAGATTCGATTATGATGCCAGTGTGTCACTCAAGTCAATCATTTTATAAACTTGACCCAATTCTTTTTCTCAAATCTTCTCATTTTTTTGTGATCTTTTGATAATCAACACTGTTAAAAACATAATCGAGTGTAAAATAATTTGACGAATTCAATTATGGTGAATAAGTGATCTTTATGTTTTATGATTGATATGGTAGAAGTTTTTGTTTCAATCACTATAATGGATAGGAATGACATGAAGAGATTTTGTATCTTAAATTGGCAAAGAAAATTCATCGTCGTAACTCGAAGGATCAAAAGTATTACGTAAAGCTATGACGCATGTTAAATAGTTGATGACAAGACATATTTTAAATAATCTGTGCTATTGACGTATGTCTCAAAATAATCGGATAGTTGACTATAAAACAGTGTTACAATTCATGTGTTGTAACAAATTCATCAACATAATTCAATGGGTTTGTTTCACTGTTCTTTTTTGATAAGATTAAAATCTTTTTCTGTGAGTCAGGATCCACATCATGAGATTTATCTACGTCGAGGTAATCAATAAAGAGTTGATTCACCAATCACTATGTGTCATGCGGTATATAGTCGTACGAAGAAATTAACTGTTAAATAACATTTTTCTATAATCCATCCTACCAAGGATGTACTAAAACAGCAAATACAGAGAAAGGCTTGTGATATATATATATATATTATTGAAGTAGTGGCGTTTTTTCCTTCATATCCCGTGATTCTTTGAAATAAGACTAAAAGATTGAGGATTACTTTGTTATTGTCTATTATCTCATTGAGTTCTAATCGTTGTTTCAATAAGATATTTACAACTCGATTTTCTCTTGCTGTGTTCGTTTTGTCACTTCTTCATTTCTCTTTACTTCGAAAAATACTTTTCTTCATTAGAATAAGAAAAAAAAGCATTTTTAATCATATTCATTATTCAACATGGATTATCCCTATCCACTGGTTCCAATTGAAGCAAGATTGGAAAAATTTAAAAATATTATTATTAAATACAATATTAATTATGATTTTGCATTTCGTCTCCGAGCCCTGGAAGGTTTCGAAATAGTTCTGATACTTGACGATAGTTCATCTATGTGTTCGCCAATTATTGATCGCGATCAAAGCAATATTTCACCATTCAGTCAATTACCAAAACGTTGGGATGAACTTAAACATGTGGTATCAATTGTTGTTGATCTTGCTTCAGCACTAGATCCTGATGGAGTTGATATTTATTTCCTAAATCGTTCACCACTTTTACATGTCACTGATTCATCAGAATTGCATGAAACATTTTCTAGACCACCCGATGGTCCCACGCCTATTACCCGTGTTCTCATTGAAGTACTTAATATAAAACGTGCGCGTGTTCATGATCGAAAATTATTAGTCTTAATTGCCACAGATGGTTTACCAACGGATGAAAAGGGATTAAATGATATTGATCGTTTAGAAAAAGTCCTACTTAATGAAAGACATCCATCTATCGATCGCATATTTATAACATTTATTGCTTGTACAGATGATCTTCAATCAGTCGGTTATTTAAATAAGTTCGATAAGAAGATTCCTAATGTTGATGTTCTGGATGATTATCGAAGTGAACGAGCAGAAGTTTTAGCTGTACAAGGTAAACATTTTCCATTTTCATATGGTGATTATGTTGTCAAAATTTTAATGGGTTCTGTTGATCAATGGTTTGATCAATTGGATGAAAAAAAAGTCAAATTAAGTAGTAATGCAGAAAAACAACCACATAGCTCATCTCGAGGACAGATATCAGCAAGGAAGAAAAGTTGTACAATATCGTAAATAAAAACATTATTTTGATCATTTATTTGTATAAAAAAAGTGTTTTTTCTTGTGAATTTATTTGATACAGAATAATAATTTAAGATCGAATCGATTAAATCTGTGAATTTTAAAGACTTGGTTTTTTTTTTCTGGCAATTAAACAGTGTCTCTGATATGTTTATGTTCTATAAAGTATTATTTTACATATTGTATTCAATATTTATTTTTCATTCCCTACCAATCAAACTTTTATGATAAATCATGACCTGCCAGTCTACACATACAATACTCGTTTAATTTTGGTCAATAATTAAGATCATTGTTTTCAGTTGGAAGCAATTAAGATTGTTCTCTATTAGCAAATATACATTTAGGTTCTTCTTACAGAGTACGATTGAACGATTATCACTGTCATTGATAAATAATTCAAAACTTTGTTATCAATAGATAACAAATTGCCTTTGACATCGTTTAGTTTTTGTAATATAGATTCAATTAAAAACTATTTCAGATCACTGAAATCCGGTCAAAATTAAATATTACAACCAGAGAAGTTTCGGCAATAATTTTTTACTAGACAACTAGGCTCTAAAAAAAAGTGTTAATAGCTACACAAACTAACTTTAATAAAAATAAGAAAGTTTTATCATTACTACCACGAGAATAAATACCACACTTTGAAGAGAGAACTTGACTCTATATAATTAAGACAAAAAAANATAGATTTCAATCGAAATACACTATTGACCATAATATTATTTGGTAGAAATCAATAGTTTAAATCTTTTAAAACAATATGATGATTGTTCATCAATTGGACGATACCATTTTATCACAATCAACGACAGTAATTTATACTTTTTTCTAAAACTCAATATTGTGTTTAATTATTTTTATTCAGATATTCTGTTCTTACTCGACGTATTTAATAATAATAATAATAATAATAATAATAATATATTAGAATAACTTGCATGATTATTACTAAATGTATTTGATATCAAAGTCTTTCAAAATGTGAAGCCATTGAAATCTTTGAACTATATATTGGATTATCATGTGTTTATCGAATATGTTTTTCTACATGGGCTGATGTGTGAGTAAAGTTTTTATCGTAATTACTGACCAACGTAAAATAACCGGGTTTGCTATGCGTACTACTTTCTCCAAATTTCTCTGACTCTCCTGCTATTCATTGAAAATTCTAGTTTTATAGTGATAGTTAATAGTGTATCTCTGTAAGATCATATGTACTTCATTATGGTATACTCTGGTTTATACGCAACGTTTTCTCATGATAGATCTAGAAATATTTATAGAATATTTTTTACACAAACAAAAGTTCCCTAGTATACGATTTTGTTTGTTGATAAAATGAATGTTTTCTTCCAATAGTATATAGTATCAGTAACACTATTTCATTTTTCATTGACAGAATTAATACTAATGAATAAAGTTTGTTCGTATTCATTATTTTTTGCATTACATACATAAACTTCTTGAAAAGCTGTTGATATAAGTCAATTTGAAGCAAATACCTATAGACATCAATCAATACATTTCACATCGTCAATACTATTTTATGTTGACAATGGAAAACGTCAAATTGAAGGGTTGCCTGGAAAGCACGGACTCAACAAAGAGAAAAAACGAGAAAGAGAGAGAGTGGGCAACGTTAGTGAGAAGTTTTCTTCTGGGTGCCAAAAATTCTATCTGCAATTTAAAATAATGCCGAAGTATTAAACTTTTCTCTTTGATATTACGATCTTTTGTGCTGTTCAGTTATATTATGAAAGAAACTGGTGATTACTTCTCTTCAAATCAGAATTCTTCTGGCATTCTTTGAACCTCTCTGTTATAAGCTACTCGTTTATTGTAGGTCTGAACAACTAGAATAAAACATAGAACGTTTACAATAGCCCTATTTCACATTCAATTCGATGCCCATAATAATAATAGAAATATACAAATTAAGACAAATGTAATGCAAAAGTGAAAAGTAACCAGTAATGGGCAAAAAAAAAGATATGGGAAATAGAGGGACCTCAAAAGAAACGAATACTGCTGTTTTAATCATAAATGTAGAAAGAACATTTGTTGACAGTCCGTTGTTACCGTGCAAAGATCTATCTTCTTTCAGCTATTTTACAGTTGATGAATTTTGTATTTTTGTAATGAAGCTAAAGAAGGTATGTAGTTTTCACATTTCACACCATATGGAATTGTAATGACAAGCTTTTCTCCCATAAAAATGTGATTACACCTTAAAATAAACACAAAAATTCTTTAAAAATAGCACTTTTTTTATTGAGTTCTCTACACTCACACCCATTCCTGGCGTAGCGAGAAAGTCAACAGAACGCATTTCGCAGTGTGTACCTCAAAAAAGATTATATTATTATATTATTGATTTTTTTCTCTCGTTCAATCTTGAATTTTATCCAAAAAACATATCTTCCAATTTGACAATGAATTATTAGTAGTTTGTTTACTTCATGTAGGTTCTACCTTTAACGTCAATATCATAATAACTCTTTGAATGTCTAAGCTGTCATGAAAATTCCTAAATTTTGTTCAAGTTTTAATCTGTCTATGTTTTTTATTTTCAGGCACTTTTTCGTTGAATGATACGTAGATCGAAAAATTACAAATCCGTCGTATATGAACGTTTTTCTTGTTCTTACACTATGTCGTACCTTCAATTCTTCACTCATTCCATTTTTAAATATTCACAAGATCTTTTATCTACACTTCAAACCTAGAATTATTTATTCAACAGAAACTTTTATGAGAAATATTATTGAACAACTCAGAATGAATCAGTTTTGATAAAGATAGCATTGAGAAGGAAGAACTGATTTCTAACAAAAAGTATACGAAGTTGCGAACTCAGATTTTAATACACTTGACGTACATCCTAATTGAGAGTTTTTTTTTATTTCAGAAAAATTCAAAATGATGATGTAATCAACAAATTAAATCTTAACTAAAAACCTATCTAGGCTCATGCAAATAAAACCATTTTAACATATAGAATATTAAGAAAAAAATTAATTATATCCAATAAGTATAGCGTTAAATTAAATTACTGAAGTGAAACAAAACCACATAAGTGTCTTATAGAACGCTGTGAAATGTATTTATTTTAGATAAATTAACATAACAAACTTGAAAACAATATAATGAATGATGCAAATTATTTTATATGAAGTATCATCAAAGAAGTTTTGCAACATAAGAACTCTATGTAGCTTACCACTTATTTACAGATATAATAATGAATACAGTGTGGATGTGTTGATTCTTTTTACTTCAATTAAACATAATCATACTCTACTGAATCACTACTAGATTTCATTAGAATATAACGAAAACATTGAAAATAAAAGAAGAATTTTGTTTTCATGTATGGGAACTGTGATTATCGAATTTTTCTGAAGTTAATTCATTTTTAATACAATCAAGGCGTAGCTTAAATTGACAATTACAAGGATTTGAATAAGCGATTGTAAATAACAATGCTTGATTACTATGAAAGTAGCTTTTTCTTTTTCGTGTGCGTTTTACTCATGCGTAACAAATACAACAAAATAGAAATATATGTGAGTCACACAGCACACACTAACTAAAAATGAAATAGAGAGTTATTAGATCATCGCAGAATACCAGCTGAAACATAAATAAAAATAAACAATAGAACTAATCGTATTGCAATTTTATTTGTTCTTTAGCTATGCTATTAGGCAATTTCACTAATAGGCACACTACTCAGCCAAAGTTGATGTAAGAACAAATAGAGATTACTAGAAACTGAGACTTTGTAAGGTGTCGGATTAAGGTTTCGTCGATGATCTTTACGCAGCATTTTGATTTGTTGTTCAGCATAAAGGCGAACCTCGTCCCATGTCTGTAGTGAGTGTTGAATTTTACCATTGGCCCAATACAATCTATGCATACATTTTACCGATGATGGAGTAACATAAGCACGTTTCGTTTCAGAAAACGGATGTTGACAAAGTAGTCGAGAATTGGCCATTGGTGCTGGCTCGTCAAATCTAGTCATCAAATCACAGAGAGTTTCGCCACCAGAATCGTACAAACGGTAGAGATTTTTTCGACCAGGTATCGTTATTTTTTCAATATCATGACTTACTTTGATGCGTGGTATCCCATTCAACTGCGTTGAAGATTATGAAAAAAGATATTAAATCATATTATTATTATTTAATTGATAGAGACTCACTTCGACTAATTTATAGACGCATCCGAGTGCCGATTGTTTTTCGCATGTAACCAAATGTGTGCCAATACCAAATGAATCAATTGAATGTCCTTGCTTTTTTAATGAAATCAATGTATCTTCATTGATATTATTACTTGCAACAATAGTCACATGTTCAATATATGGTATGTTGAATTTTCGAGCGATTTTAGTCAAATGCGCTCTTATTTTCATCGATAGATAGGCTAGATCACCTGAGTCCAAACGAATACCAACAGCTTTATAATTACATTCATGTAATGAAAGGGCGACAGCTAAAAAATTTGGTATACCGGACTGAATAACATTGTACGTATCGACCAATGCTGAGAAGTTAGAAGGAAACGAAATAGCATAGGAAATAAATGCGGCTAGTTCGCCTTTATTTGTTTGCTTTGGAGAAATTTTCAGTATTGGTCCAAGCTCATCAAGATATTTCACACAAGATTCAACAAATGGACATGATGCACCAGTGATCCGATCAGATAATACTCGAATTTTCAATTCATCAAGATTTTGAAATGCGCTCACATATGAATGTGCGTGGTTTCCTGATTTTATAAGTCGAGAATCAACAAATATTTAATATGAAAAGCTCACCTTCAATCGGAATTCCATACAATTTACCGGCTAATACATTTGATGTACCATGAAATCCACCTAAATAACAATATTTTGAAGCGCTAAGACCTCCATCTGGACCTTGTGCACGTCGTAGTCCAAACTCATATAGTGTCGTATTGGGTCCTGCTACTTCGCGAATTCGAACGGCATTGGTTGCAACTAAACTAGCATAATTTATTAGTGTCAGAAGGGTCGTTTCAAGTAATTGCGTTTTTATAATAGATCCTTCGACACGAAGCAATGGTGTTTGAGGAAAAACTACTGAACCTGAATAGCAAATCAAAATAATACAAAAAGAAAACAAGAATACACTATTTAACCTTCAGGTACTGCATAAATTTTAATATCAATCATGTCAATTGTCGATAGATAATCGTAAAATTCTTCTTCAGTATAATTAGGTAGTATTTTGCGGACATAATCAATGTCCGATTTTTGAAATTTGTAATTTTGAACGAATTTTAAACATTCTTCGAGACCAGCAAACAATGTATACTCACCACCAAAAGCTACAAGAATACATTTTTCAAATGGGTTTTTGTGTGGCACTGAAAAACATTATTATTCACTTACGATTCTTGCGAAAAAAAAGGTCAAATGTAGATTCCTGTTCATGTTTGCCATTTTTCCAATAAGCATAGGCCATTGAAATTTGATAACGATCAGTAAGCAATGGTTGAACAATATTCGATTGTGATGTCATTTCCATTTGTGTTCACCTATCCACCAAAGTTAGGTATACAAGAATAATCTTACTTATCTAAAACAAAAATTATCTTAATCGAGATTCCTTTTTCTTACATTGCTCTTCATCAGGATCTTTCAATCGATTATAACTGTACCCTAAATGAAAATTCATTTAATGATGAACAACATCGCTTGTCATCGATGATAAGCAATTCTTTCTAATATGTAAAAATTCTGTTCGTTCAATCACGATCAAGTCACAGATAGTTGTTTTACTAGTCATTGATTAACTCTAAAGTTTGTGGATTTTATTTAGTTTGTTCTCTCATCTCGATCAACATCTTTTTTTGTGTACTCAAAAAGTGAGTACACTCTAGATTCGGTCAGTGTGTCCGTCCGGCCGTTAACACGATAACCTTTGAAAGCCTCATCCAATTGTCATGAAATTTTGTACACAGAATGATCTCATCAATATCTCAGTCGAGTTCGAAGATAAGAGGGATCCGTCAAGAAATATGGCTGAGTTATCGAAAAAATTGTCATTATTGACCAGACCATCCCTGAGGGGGAGGGAGTACAGGGATTTTTTCAAAGAAAACATTTTTTCTCAGAATGATTCACAACATATATAAATTAGGGAGAGCGACAATTGGGCGCTACGACAATTAGTCGCAATGCAGATTTGGTCGCATGTTTGACAGAAGCATGGTTCTTTTCTACTTCCAGAAAAATTCAATTTACACACGCGTGACTCAGTCACACATAGCACAATTTGAGGTTGAGAGGATATGTGTAGAAAATGAAGATGTGCTTCATGAAATAGATAAATAGATGGCCTCGCTGGTAAACGCTAATTGAATGATGACATTCGCTCGTTAGCTTCATCGAAATAGTAGGAAAAGATGAAAACGATATTCATTGCGGAATAGCGAAAAGCGCAGCAGGCAGAGGCCTTTGAATAAGAAAAAAAACATTCACATTAAACAAAGTATTAAAGCAACTACTACTGGTTCTCGTGTAATGTTTTATACGTAATTAGAAGAGTTTACTAAACATTGGTATTTATGCTCATATTTAATGTTCCTCCTGGTTTTCGAATAGATTGTTATTTATTTTCTAGATCTCTATGAGTTATTTTTCTGTAAAACTAATAAAAACTTTTCTACAATTTTATTTTCGAAAATTTCGACCAAATCTATAATGCGACTAATTATTGTAGTGCCCAATTGTCTGTGCGACCAATTGACGTCGCCCAATTATCGTAGACCCATAAATTGACTCAGTTGTTGAAGTACACATAACGATCGGATGCAGATCCGATGTTTCCGCATTTATTTTCATACGTTTGTTATGAAATCGTTCAATTCTCATGACTGGTGCGAGAAACGTATTATTCGTACGAATAAACGAGAGATTAAACAATCGAATATTTTTATTATATCTTCTTCACATGTGTTTCATCTGTGAACTCTTCTTACTTCCAAAACTATATTTATGAAATTAAAATCGTAACCAAAAAAAAACTCAATAGTAACTAACTTTGAAGCATATTCAGACCTTTGTCTCATACTAAGTTCGTTACTCAATGTTTATTTGTCTTACAATGGTAAATGAACAAAGAACACAGAATAATTGAAATACAGAAGTTTGCTTCTGATAATTTCTGAATTATGATCCAAGAGCTTTACTGCTGTTTAATCTATGATTTGCACAATTAGATAATAATATGATTTCTGATGATCATTGCAGTAGCTACTACTTAATGAAAGAGTATTGTCATCGTAGGAAATAGCTCTGCCAGATTTACTCACCATCTTCGCTACTATTATTGGGCTTTAGTCTCTTATCCTATAGGAGAATAATGAGAGAATAATTCGCGAGTTTGATTGGGTATACAAAATTCAACGAAAATATATCGATCTGCTTTACAAATGACATCAAAAATAGAATAAAGCAGATTCGTCATTCATTCTCCTTAGTAACTGCCGACGACAACACGTTTCATTGTTTACAATAAGTTGATATATTCATGCTGCATATATTTTTGATTCATCTGTTTATCCATCAGTACTCTTAGTTAAATTATCAAAGTTGTAATCATAATAATTTTATACTTGCATTTAGAAGCATACATGAATACTTTATATTGCTTGGGGAGTGGATTTGATCATCGAGCGACTGACTCAAACATGCATTATTTAAATAAATTATATTTACCTTTATGAAGCTAACATCAATGTTTTTATCACATGATTACCACATAGAAAAAAGACGTCACGCCATCATTGGTGTACTCTGCTCTTGCAATTTTGTCTTAAATTATCATTTATTTTCATTCTTGCTACGAAATATTGAAACATTCAACAAACAAATATTAGGTGATATTATACCCATTAAGCTAAACAGGCTATGCTTGAATTGATTTATTGGAGCATTTTCTTCGATGCTTAGATAGTAATAAGATCAAGTCTGTGATACAATATTGAGTAGACTGACAAATGTGATTTTAACTGATAGTAGATTGTTTATAGGTTGAATTTTCTCTATTATAAAGATAAGTAACATTTAACACGAATCCGTGCTGCTTTCATTGATTTGAATTTATGTACAAATTACTATATTTTACACGATGAACTAACGTCAGTTAATTTTATGGTAATCTTGAGGGTGTGTGTTACTACTAGAATTGTTGTTTCGGGCAAGTATATGTGATCGAAAAGCTTACGTTCTTTGTCAGATTGTCGACGGTTATAGCAAATATAGAATCTATGTATACAAACAAAAACACACACCATGGTGATGAGGATATTTTAATTTAAGAGATTACGCTTAAAGGTTTTTTTACTAATGTTCTAACTATATCCACGCATTAATGAATCACGTTATATTGTGGTCATGAAAAAATCTTACAAAAATATATATTTTCAATAAATAAATTTTTAACTAAGTTGGCTATTAAATAATTAGCCTGATTGAAATGAATTTTTTTAATTTTTTTAAAAAGTAGTTATTTATTAATTCGCCGAGATAAATTTTAGCACGAAAACTTTATTTCAGTTTAGAGGATACACGTTGCATAAGTCGCTCCACTTGACGCATATGAGGATGAGAGGGATTTAGTGTCTGTCGGTCAATGTTGGCTGCACTTTGTAGATGCAACAATGCTTGATTGAATTCTCCTTTCTGTTCATAAATGAGACTCATATTGCTCAATGTCATAGCAATATCAGGATGATTAGCAGGTAAGCATTTTTGTTTAATTTTTAGGGACAGATTGTAGTGTTCGAGTGCAGCATCAGCTTTATCAAGACTCCAATAGAGAATGCCGATATTATTTTGTGTATCGGCCATATCAGGATGATCAGCAGGTAGATGATGTTGACGAATACTCAATGCTTTCTGCAGACAATCAAGTGCTTCAATGTTTTTTTCGTTGACTTGATAGATGCCAGCCAAATTACTTAGACACATGGCTACTTTAGGATTATCTTCACCATACGCTTGCTTCCAAATCTCAAATGCTTTCTTAAAAGATTCCTCTGCCTGAGTGTAATTGCCGGTCTTTGCATGAACAGCAACAATACTATTTAAACTTGTTCCAATTTCTGGATCATTCGGTTGACGTGTTTGAAGCATAATTTCAAGTGATTTCTGATAAGATTCAAGACTAGATTCATAATCGCCTTTTTTGTCTAATATATCACCAAGATTATGATAACAACCAGCAATATCTACGTGATTGGGTGGCATTTCTTTCAGTAAACGACGAAAATATTTTCCCGCTCCGTCGAGGTTGCCCATTTGGCCTAGTACTATGCCAAATGACTGCGCATTTATTTCTTGATCACCGTATTCAACTTTCATATATTCGAAGACGCGTTGTAAATCTTGATCACTATTGCTGCATAATGTTGATCGAATAATTGAAACTCCATGATCATCATGATCAATACCGACAAGACGCAATATAGATCCTAGCATCAACAAAACTTCACTTTCGCTTGGAAAGTAACTGAGGGAGGTTATGTTAACAAACGGTTTAACATCCGCAAGTTGAGGATCGGCATCGATTTCAAATAAGACACGTTCTAACCCATCTGATTTGGCCGAAGAGTAGAGAAATTCTAGAGCCGACAGGCGATCGTTAGTAGTCGAAAGAAATGAATTCATCGAGATCAATTGACCAGCAGAATTTTTCAGCCTTTCAAGCTCTACAGTTGACATAAGTTGACCGCGATAGATATGAATTGGTGATGAGCATCGATGATGTTCCAGCTGTTCATGAATATCGCGAATAAAGAAACGGAATGCAAACAGTGCATCGATATTTTGTGTACGAAGAGCCTTGTTCAATTGCCGATACAAAAATGATTCACGTGTATACCACCATATAGATTGGTCAGGCGAATAGTTGGCTTGAAATTCACGCAAAATAGCCGATTCTTTTGTGTCGAGTTTGTATTCTTTCTCTGATATTTAAATTAATTTGTTCTTATCTGTTGGAACTGCTCGCATACGAAGTAAACAATCAATGAGTAATTGTGAATGAAGAAATTGACCATTCAATACAGTAGTTGATCGTTCGTCACTAGTACTTGCATTGAAGATGTTGAACTCAAATAAATCTTCACTTTTGGTCGGACTTCTTCGAACATGATCTGAACAGATTTGACTGACAAGAACGTTGACATCTGTAAGTACAGCCTTGACCTATATACAAATAACACGATATTTTTCATGTGTAAAAATAAAAATGAATCACGGTGATCGAGTTTTACTGTTATCTTTTGCTTTCTCTTTAATCAATCATTGAAATTGAAAGAAAATTTGTTTTCCATATTTTAGTGAAATTGTTCAACGACTGTTAAAATTAATTCTAATCTAATTGATGACAAAAAACGTTTTTGACAATTTCAATTTGAATGTCAGAAATAACAGTTGGATGTATCTCAGAATAATGACAGTTTTTTTTCACATCTAATCTCAGACTATTTCGCTTCAAAGACACAGAATAGTCGTTTTACTTTGGAATAAGTATTTGTCCATGTATTTATTTTCCGTTTGTCCACACCATAAATATAGATTGAAAACACCTGCGATAATTGGTGAATTCGTGGTATTAGGTCGGGACTGAGTCGTTCACTTGCTACGAGAATAATTCTGCTATTGATGGGTTCAGATCGAATAAATCGTTCGCATTTATCAACCTTGTCAAATGTTTCGAGATGACTAATACATGCACGAAATTGCTGTTGAACATTGATATTTTCCTTAGAATTATTGACGCCTGGATCGAGCCAGACGAGCGAGAACGTTTCAAGATTCTTATGTTCTTTTCCTTCCATCATAATAGTTTCATTATTTTATCAACAATTCCACACTGTTGATTGCAAATGGCGAATATAAGCAAGGCTTACTTACCGTCATGCGTGCAGTGCAATAGCGATGCCTCTTGCAAACACTTTAAAGATATTAGTCACTAACATAAATTGTACTTTCATCCAATCAGTATACAAAGAAAAAAAGAGTACCTATGGCAACACATTTTTTTCGTCACAGTACGATAGAAACGTACTCAAGTTTGGAAAGAGAAAAAGAAACTTCAACACCAGAAAAAAAAATAAGTAGTTGAATCAGCATTGAGGAAAATAGAAAAATAAAAATTACTAAAAGCTTTTCTTTCCACAAGAATTCATAGAAAAAACTTCAAATTAATAAACTTATTTATTAACAAGCTATGTAGTTATTGTCACTTTAAGTTTTGAGGGTAAAACAGAAATCAATATCTTCCAAATACTTCCTTACTATACATTTTTTACTCGTTTTCCCACAGTACATATGCAGAATTGAAATCACAACAGTTGAAACATCATCAACTCAGCAAAATTGGTCAACCAAACAGTAAATAACTATCTTTATTTTGGTTGCCAGAGAAAGTTGATCGAATAATTCATACGCATTGCCTTTTTTTGTTAGAAGAAGAAATCTGCTATCTTCTGTAGGTCAAATTTTGAATTACGATATTCAATCAAAGTCATACAATTTGCTTAAGTGGCAACTAAACAGAAATCGCTTTTTTGTATGATAGGTCTATATAGGTCTAGAGAGAGCGAGAGCATGCTATGTTTCTGTAATGACATAAGTATAAAGTCACTTAATCATATAATTATCTATTATCTAATAGGGTAAACTGAATTATTTACTATTCTAATAGGTAAAGTGTTATGTGAAAAGATATACCAAGAAATAACAAACCAAACCTAGATTCGTAGTAAATTTTATTCAAGAATAAACATTCTACAGCAAAAATAGATTGTCTTTTCGCGATCGATGGTTTAGAGAACTAGTAAGTCAGAGAAAATCACAAACATAATATTCAGTTTCATCGTTGAAGCGTTGGAAATTTTGCAATTTACTTTAGCACAATCATCAAACTTAACTTGAAATTGATTATCGTCTTCAATAACTTTTGACACCAACATAGACAAATTCTGAATTTTTATCCGGTTTATCAACAATCAATTCTTCGTGATTCCTTTTAGTTGTGAGTGGTTTCGTTGACGATCGATGAAAATATGATTTGAACTGCATCCATCGTGATAGAGGGAGATCACGTGTAGTTTCATAATCGATGAAATCAGCAGAATCCTTTGTATTACGATTTGTAAATGAATGAAATAATTTCACATTACCTTTGGCCAGTATAGCAGTTATCAAAATTTTGTTATCGATTGCAATACGACTTGTCCAAGCGTGACGGAATCACGTTTTTTCATTTTGTATTTTGAATATCTCAACTTAATGAAATTGAATGAAGCTGAAATTTTCAGCATATATTCAAGTTTCATAGGATTCGAAACGCCTGTGAAAATTTTACGATTAAAATATAGGTCCGTTACGGAATCACCAAAAATGGTCTTCCAGATTGAGTCCCATGTGAAGAACTGGAAAATTTAGCTCAACTAAAACTGCGAAGAAAAAACTTTCAATAGGAAAGTTATAGTGGAAATGACATTCTATCTGTAGAAAAATGAAAATTTAAAATATATAAAAGTATGCCTTTGAATAGTAGGAAAAGCTTCGTAACGGAATCACTTTTTTAAAATGTTTATATTTTTCTAGTGTCTACCTCCTAAGAAATCTATCTATAATTCCCGAAAATGAACACATTTATGTTACTAATAGAGATGAACAAAATGAATGCTGATTCTGGCCATCGGGACTGGAACCGGGACCGGGATCAAAGACATTAACTGCACCGAGGTCTAAACCCCAAAACCTTAACTATATCGTGCCGAGACCCAGATCAAAGCACACGTTTCCCGCTTAGAGCAAGAAAGTGAGACTTTCGTACTTCAGAGTACAGGTCAAGCAGGGTCGGAGTCCAGTAAAGTAGACCTAAGTTACAGTTGTAGTAAAGAAATAAAAAATATGAGTATTTAACAGACATTAAAAATGTAAGAAAACAATGCTGCAACGTATTTCTATAAATAGGCACAAGCTGTAGATTAGTTAGAATCACATGACCAGCATAAAAAATGAAACTTCAACCCGATAGAGATCAGAACTACAATAAGTGTGCCGGAACTTTGGTCGGGATAGGGACCAAAAATGATGTTGCCGCGCGTATATCCAATTGCTCGTGAAAAAATAATCAAGAAAAGTCATTTTACATTGTTCATTCTGATAAGGTAAAAATTCGATTTCACAAGTATGAGGTGCATATCAAATATCACCCCTAAAATAGCATTTTCAATTTCAG